>APFE030418673.1:0-24397 GCA_000404065.3 Pinus taeda
ATTTATAATTTTCCTTTTCATAATATTATAATTTAATAATATAGGGAAAAAATATTAATCAAATATTTTGTTAATGATAATTAGTGTTTTAAATATAATAAAGAAAATAAATGCTTATTAATTTTAATATCATATCAATTAATTTACAAAATAAATGTAATTGTTAGCATCATAATATTTATACTCAATCTTAATCACATGCAAAAAGTAATGTTAATTCTAAAGTTAGTAGTATTTGTCATGTGTGTGAACATATCACTTTGTGAGTCATATTGTCATGTTTGTGGATTAAAAATAATGTTAATCTAAGTTCATAGTATTTGTCATATGTGTGAACACATCACTTTGTGAGTCATTGTGTAATGATTGTGGATATGTATGTTTGTGTGCATCCTATGTTTGTTGTATGCATGTGAGTGATTTTGCCTCATTTGCAATGGATTGTGTAGATGAGCATTAGTGGTTAGTCACATGCCAATGATGAGGACTGTTTTTAAGATCATATAAGCTCTCACCTTCAAATAGTTGACCTTTTTAGTAGAGATTTTACATCTCCAAACCAGAAGCTTTCTATATAATACTTTTTAATTTATTTACGCATAACATAACATTCAATATATTAAAATATTTTTTAATAATATTATGAATATAATACTTATTTAAAATATTCAAAGATACCAACTTAACAAAAGTATAACACAAGTAAAAATAATTAAAATATTATATATTAGTTAATATTTATTATTAATTTTAAATAGTTACAATACATTTTTTCTTATATAATTAAAAAATAACCAATAGGAATTGTTAATTATTATCATGCTTTTTTATAATAGTATTTAGAAAAATATCTAATTATTATATATTTTTATTCACATTTAATTTTAAATCAATAATATAAAATAAAATTTAAATGTTGAATATGTATCATGGGATATTATGTATTTTAACACAGAGAGTCTCTCCAGATAATATTATTTGGTGGGATGTTTTAACATTAATGTCTTAAAATAAGATAAATAAATAATAAATGAAAATTATGGAATATAAAGTATATTAAAATAAAATAAAAAATGAAAAAATGGTATGTTTTTTAATTTATTTAAACTTCACATTAATTTCGATAATATTCAACACGAATTTTAGTATATTTAATATCATTATGATATTTAAAAACATATAAATAGTAGTTGGCGTAAGTGTTATTTTTTGGACTTTATGGTGTGCGCCAAAAAATTTGAGGTGAAATTTTGATTTGTGTTATTTAGACTGGTTTATAAAAAATTAAATGAAAATATTAATATAAAGTAATATAAAATAAAATAAAAAATGAAAGTAAGAATAACAAAATAAAAATAAAATAAGTGAAGATGAAATCTATCTAGGTTGGTTAATAAAAAGATTAATATTGAATTGTAAATATTTTAACAGACTCAAAATAAAATAAAAAATAAAAGTAAAAGTAACAAAATAATACAAACCTATAAAAAATATAATAAAAAAATGGTATTGAGAACCAATTCATGTGGAACTAACTATAAAGTCCTATTTAACGGGTGAAATTAAATCAACCTAGATCCATGTTAACTGTGGAACTACAAAGTATAAAAATAAAAGTTACAAAATAAAACAAACCTATAAAAAAGATAATAAAAGAATGGTATTGAGAACCAATTCATGTGGAACTAACTATAAAGTCTATTTAAAGGGTGAAATTAAATCAACCTAGATCATCTTAACTCTTGAACTACAAAGCATCCAACTCTTCACTCTAAAAAAAAGTTTCCATTTCATGGTGTTGACATGAAATCTAAATTGGTTATATTAGTTTCCTACATCTTCATTTTATCACATATTTTACAATTATAAAATACATTAATATAATTTTAACAAAATTTATAATATTCATATTTAATAAAAAAAAAATTAATATGTTAATGAAAAAAAATATTAATAATATTTTATTATATTTATTAAAAACACAATTATTATTACACATAATTATAATAACATATAATAAAATAAAAAAATATATAATATTTATTTAACTAAAATTCCAAATATAATTAAATAAATAATAATAATCATATATTATTTTTAGGTTGTCTTTTTTTAAGCTTTTCCGGTGGGTTTTTCTAGTCTAATTTCTCTAAAATCTTTGATGGGTAACCCTTTCACAATCCATATATACAATCAAAAAATCAGTTTAAATTATATAAATCAAGATTTTGCCTCAATTTTTTTGCCATAGTAAAACACCGGAAAGTCCAAAAAAAATATTTTATTTAAAACATAACTTTAACATTTAAATATTTGAAAATATTTTTTTTGTAATGACACTAATAATAAGTTTATAAAATTATAAAAAATTAATTTAATATTTAATTTATTAAAATTTAAAATATATAAAATGTATATATAGTTGAGTAAGTAAATGTGACTTATGTTTATGAAAGAGATGAGGATGAGCTATATTTTTGGTGTGTGTAATTTAAAAATGCCAAAATAAAATTATTCATTGCAAAAAGTATCAACTCCCAAACTATATAAAATGTAATCTAAAAACTTTCAATTACATTTTTATATAGTTCCGAGTTGATGTTTTTTGTGAGCAGTAAAAAATGTAAGTGTTAAAAAATTGTTACCTTGGGCACTTTAGAAATTTCTACAACCAAGGATTGTGCTTCATGTGATGTGGGGCATAAACTATTTGGTTGATAGGCATTTGGAGAGCTACTATTATCTTCAAGATATTCGCTAAAGGAGTGCATATTTTCTCATGTGTGGCATTAATATTATCATGTGTGGCCTTAATATTTATATCATCTTTTTTTTCGAGAAAAATGAGGCCTCATCGCTTTTATAAAAAAATTGAGATACTATTTTTTTTTTTGTAAGCTTTGGTAGGATCCTCTCATTTTGGAGATTTTACATGTCTGTTATTCATCCCATTTCCCGGGAGGGTAGCACAAGAATTGAACCCAAGATCTTTCGGTGAGACTTCATTTCCACCCATTTCCCGGGAGGGTAGCACAAGAATTGAACCCAAGATCTTTCGGTGAGACTTTATTTCCACGGCCATTGCCACTTGAACTACCCCATGTAGACAAAATTGAGATACTATTTTGATTTTATATATTAATATAAAAATTTAAATTAAAAAATATTAATATAATACAAACATCAAAATAAATAAAATAAAATATGGCATTTATAATTCACAATAAAATAAAATTTACAATTAAATATTTTTTAAATTTTTATTAAACTTATACTTCAAATATATATATTCAAAAAATATTTTTACATGACAAAGTATGTTTTAAAATAAAATAATGCGTTATTTTATTTTAAATTTCTATCAAATAAGATTTTAAAAATGATTTTTAATTTTTAAATAAATATTTTATTAACTTATTTATTATAATTTTATTTAATATACCATGTCAGTTGAAAAACTACATATTTTTTCGAAATTATTTTCGAAAAGTTATGTTTTAAAAATAATGGGTTTTATTATTTAAATTTTTCTTCAATAGATTTTGGAAATGATTTTATTTTTAATATTAAATGATATACTTTTAGACATTGTTATTATATTTGAAACTTTTCTTCTAGTATATAATATATATATTTTAATTTCAATATGTTTTTTTTTGTTCTACGCAAAGACTAAGCTAATTTATATTAAAAAAGGAAAATATATTTACAAGAGGGCGAGACCTCTGAGAGCACCAAGAGAATGTGCAGCTCTCTATCAACCTGACATCCAGACTGGCTTTGCCATTAAGGCTTGAGCCTCTTACAGTGAAGACATTACAAAAATAAGGTTCATAACATAAGAGACAGAGCATAGACTGTAATTCCTGAGTTCCGCAATCTTTTAAACCCGCTGCCATGTCCAGGTTGGGGCGCTGAACTGCTCCCAAAATGACTGTGCAACCACTACCAAAACTGCTACCCGACCCTATCCAACTTGTTGCAGCTGACAGAACAGAAACAAAATAGCAGAATTCCCCACCCCGCTGAGCTAGCTCCAGCGAGCAAGACCACGTCCCGGACCAGACAAAAACACACAAGTCGACTATCGTAATTTTAGCATTTTTCCAGCAGTTTGTCCACATACCTTCAAAAAACTCGCAGGGGCGCGTTCAATTATCATTGTCTGGCTGATAGTCTGTGAGCTTATCCAGAGGAGCCCATGTTATCTCCATTCCCTCTGGAACGTCCTCCAGCCTCATTCCTGGAGGCAGAATGGGATATAAGGTGTTAGCTTGCTGGAAATCAGGCAGCTTGGGCTCGCCATGAGTTGGAGTGGCAGAGATGGTGGCTCCTGCCTAAGCCTGAGTGCTACTTGGCTGTTCTGGAGTCGTTATTGGCTCATTCAGGTCCACAATGCCACCAATTTCCGTTCTGGCTTCCTCTTGCTCCTCAGTTGGCGCTGGCGAGCTTTCCTCAACCATATTACTGGGGGAAGAAGGAACATATGAATTGTCACCCCCTTGCCCGCTTGGCGAAGAGATATCTGAGCTGCCTGGCAATTGCTCCTCGGATGAATCCTCTACTCCATCTTCTTCCTCGAAAATTATAGTGACCAGAGCCGATATTGCAGGTCAGTTGGTGCTGCGCCGATAATGAAATCTCGTCGTCTGAACACGATTGCCAATTGATAGCCTTGAGTCCTCTGATCCTATGGAGGGAGGGGACGCACGATTCAGGGGGGAAATACGCATTGGACTGCGATTTCCCCGCCTTCCGGCTCCGCTTTGTTGGCCTCCTCAACGTGAGGAAGCTCTATACCTTGGCGCCATTCCAATTAACCAGTGAGTCGAGGTGTAATGCAGCCCAGTGAAATCCTGAAGCGCACACCAGGCTGGAAGCTTTGGAGTGCTTCCTCTGCCGTGCCTTCTTGAGCTTTCTCCCTCACTGACCAATACACTCAGGAGCAGACAAACTAAAAACAGGGCGAATTTCCAGCTTGGCTCTCGGAATCTCTCTTCAGCCAACGTCTGAACCGGCTCGCAGTCGAGTGACTCCTCATACTGCTTCTCCATTTTGAAGCGTGAAGGGTAGCTGTCCTGCAAGCAATTCATTGATGAGGGGTAATGAATGTTTATGCCTTCCGGCGGCAGGCGTTTAAAGGCATTCATTGATATTGCCTCGATTGATGGATAACCAACTGCCCGTTGCACCCCCGCGTGGCAAGCTAAAATATATATCTGTATTATAGTTATTATATATATTATATATATATATAATTTTAAAATAATTTTAATAACTTATTTAGATATTTTTAACAAATACAATGAAATATTTTAGTTTATTTAATTTATTATCTTGGTAATTAATTATAAAATATTTTTTAATATATATAAATGAATATTTTAATTTATTTTATTGGATTATACTTTTATTAAGTTGGTATTTTTATATGTTTTTAAAATAATAATATTATTATTTAAATATTATTAAAAAACTACCATTTTAATATATGGAAGTTAAATAAACTAAAAAACATTATATAAAAAGCTCTTCTTGGTTTGGAGATGTAAAGTCTCTACTAACAGGGTCAACCACGTGAAGGTGAGAGCTTATATGACCCCAAAAACGGTCCATCATTGGCATGGGACTAACCACTAACGTGCACCCACACAATCCATTTCCAATGAGGCACAATCACTCACATGCATACATGCACACAACAAACAAACATAGGGTGCACACAAACATACACATATCCACAAACATTACACATTCACTCACAAGGTGACATGTTCACACATGACTTACTATGAACTTTAGAATTAACAATATTTTATGCATGTAATTAAGATTGAGTATTAAATTGTGAGGATGATTACATTTATTTTATAAGTTAATTGATATGATATTAAAATTAATAAGTATTTTTTTATTATAATTGAAACAATGATTATGATTAGCGAATGTTTAGATTAATGTCTTCCATATTATTTAGATTAATGTCTTCCATATTATTTATTAGAATTAGAATTAACATTATTTTGTGCATGTAATTAAGATTTTAGTATTAAATAATTAATTAATATGTGTTATTACAAATTGATGCTATTATAAATATTATGTTATTTTTTTCCTTTGTAAGAGATTTGAACTTTGAGTTTCATGGTTTGCATAATACTTTATAAACTATTAATTGAGTTGTACCTAGTGGGCATTTTTTAATTATATTGTAACATGTATATTATTTTTCATTTTAAAATGATAAATTAATATTATCAAGATTTAAAATTTTGATTAAAAAAATTAAAAATAAAAAACAAAATAATAAAAATAGATAAAATAAATAAAGAAAATAAAAATAGTAAAAAACAATAATAATAATAATAATAATAAAATTAAAATTTCATAAATATTTCAACCAATGTATTTACAAGTTAATATTTAAATTAATTTATTTGTGAATTAATATTATAAATAATATATGTATATATAAAAATATTGATAACATATTTATAATCATATAAATAAATATTTAAAAAAGCTATATTCATACAAATTACTTACAAATATAATAAATAAATATTCATACAAAGAATACAATTAAAAATAACTCATACAAATGTAGAAAAGAATAGATTCATACACAAAGAATACATTCATACACATACAAAGAATACAATTAAATAAGACACATACAAATGTAGCAAAGAAGAATAGATCCATACAGACAAAGAATACACCCATACACATACAAAGAATACAAGTAAATGAGACACATGCAAATGTAGCAAAGAATAGATCCATACACATACAAAGAATACAAGTAAACAAGACACATACAAATGTAGCAAAGAATAGATCCATACACATACAAAAAATACAAGTAAACAAATCACATACAAATATAGCAAAGAATAGATTCACACACACACACAAAGAATATATTCCTACACGTACAGAGAATACAAGTACACAAGACACATACAAATGTAGCAAATAATAGATCCATATACACAAAAGAATATATTCCTACACATATAGAGAATACAAGTAAACAAGACACATACAAATGTAGCAAAGAATAGATCTATACACATAAAAAATACATCCATACACATACAAAGAATAAATCTATACACATACAAAAAATACAATTAAGCAAGACACATACAAATGTAGCAAAGTATAGATCAATACACACATAAAGAATACATCCATACACATACAAAGAATACAAGTAAACATGACACATACACATATAGCAAAGAATAGATTCATACACATATAAAGAATACATTCCTACCAACAAAAAGAACACAAGTGAATAAAACACATACAAATGTAGCAAAGAATAGATCCATACACACATAAAGAATACATCTATACACATACAAAGAATACAGGTAAACCAGACACATACAAATGTAGCAAAGAATAGATCCATACACATAGAAATAATACATCTATATACATACAAAGAAATACAAGTAAACTAGACACATACAAATGTAGCAAAGAATAGATCCATACACATAGAAAGAATACATCCATACACATACAAATAATACAAGTAAACATGACACATACACATGTAGCAAAGAATAGATCCATACACATAGAAATAATACATCTATATACATACAAAGAAATACAAGTAAACTAGACACATACAAATGTAGCAAAGAATAGATCCATACACATAGAAAGAATACATCCATACACATACAAATAATACAAGTAAACATGACACATACACATATAGCAACGAATAGATTCATACACACATAAAGAATACATTCCTACCAATAAAAAAAACACAAGCGAATAAAACACATACAAATGTAGCAAAGAATAGATCCATACACATAGAAATAATACATCTATATACATACAAAGAAATACAAGTAAACTCAACACATACAAATGTAGCAAAGAATAGATCCATACACATAGAAAGAATGCATCTATATACATATAAAGAAATACAAGTAAACTAGACACATACAAATGTAGCAAAGAATAGATTCATACACATAAAGAATACAAGTAAATAATATACACACAAGTAAATATCTTATTCATTAAGACATACCAAAATAAAAATCTCAACAAAAAAAAATCTAACTATCTAAATCCAGCTAAGAAAAACACTATTTCATTTCTTAAAATAATACATTCTTGTACATACAAAATAAAGAATCCAAAGCTTACATTATAACCCAAATGTATTCATATATATATATATATAAGCATTCAAGAATATATTTATAATATATAAATAATAAAACCAATACACAAACATTTGATACAAATAAATGATAAAATATTTAAATATTTACACATACTCTAAATAATAAATTTTATTTAATTTGAATTTATAAAATATCAATGAAATAAATATTAAATATTTATATAGATGAATGAATTATTAAATTATATTATATATATGAGAGAAGAAAAAAAAAAATATAATATAAATATCCCTAAAACATACTAGTAATAAAAATCTTAATTAACGGAATGAAAAAATAAAAAATAAAAATCAAATCAAAAACTTGAAAAATTCAAAATCAAAACTCAAAAAAAACAAAATAGAAATTAAAAAGTATATATAAATATAGGGTATAATTGTTATATAATTTATGTGAATAAGAGTGATTTTCTATTTGTGTTTATGTGAGAAAGATGTTTAAAACATTGAAAAAATGTTAAATAATTTATGTAAATAAGAGTGATTTTGTCATTTATATGTATGTGGAGAAGATGTTTAAAACATTGAAAAAATGTTAAATAGTTTATGTGAATAAAAAATATAATTTATGTTATAATAAAGGAATATATTTGTGTTTGTGCATATTGGAGTAACGCTAAACTAAAGATCATGAAAACCATGAGCACAAGGAACACAACTCAAAGGAGGGTTACAATTTAACCTTCCTAAGAGCCTTTTGGAGGGGTTGAATTCCCCTCCACAAAAAATAAAGCCTACTCTTTTTATTAATGATAGTTTGTGTTCATGTCAATTCTTTGATGGGCCCATCTAAACAAAAAATATATACAAATTGTTCTAATTACAACATTATAAAACACAACATAGATAATGTCTTCCACTGGGACCAACTTGGTATTGATAAATTTTCTGCAATATACAACATTGAAATGATATTGTTAGCATACAAACCCTTGTAACAACTTGTAATATAATAAAATACAAGATTCATATAGAAAATTCATAAAAAGGTATATATAGTATCATAAACACAATACATTAAGGGAAAAACATTAATACAATATTATTATGCAAAGCCATACAAGTCTCGATCAAAAGTGAGATTTGGGGCTTTTCATTATCCAGATGCCAAATAGACCAGACCAATTTCCACAGCAGATTTGATTTATTTCCAGAGAACCATTGAAAGGCTACACTTGGCCATTCAGATATGGAGATTTGTATCGAAAATTTTGAGGCATGGGCTCCAAAGACTCAACAAAAACCAACAAATACTCATGAAATTAAAGACTATAATCCAAGATTCAGCAGATTTGATTTATTTCAAGAGAACCATTGAAAGGCTGGCCATTTAGATATGGAGATTTGTATCGAAAATTTTGAAGCATGGGCTCCAAAGACTCAACAAAAACCAACAAATACTCATGGAATTAAAGACTATAATCCAAGATTAAAAGACTGAAAGCGGAGGCATAGAATTATAAGTGAGTGAAAAACAGAGACAAAATATGAACTACAGATGGATAGGGTCAGAGATATGGATCTTGGATGTGCACGGATGGATTTCTCGTAAACTAACCAATTTTTCCCATAAAACTTTAACATTTTCACTCTTAATTTTTCCAAACCCTATATTTCAACACAGGTATAGTTGTGTTTGTTTTATACCCAGACTCTTCTGTTTATAACTAAATAAATAAAAAGATTGACAGAAAGTAGCATATGGGTGTGTTTGGTTTAAATAAGATTATATATATATAGTATGGTTTATAGTAAGTGGTTGGGGCTACTTATTCAGGGTTGAAGTGCTTGACTACAGGATTATACAGAGTCTCATATGCCTGGGTTGTGTATAGACAAAGTAATATTTATAAAGCTCCCGAAACTATCGTTTTGATGAATGACCGCAGGATTTGGCTATAGTTAGCTTCCCAATGACATTTTGACAAAATGCTATTCATAAGCCTTTTGACCAAAGACCGTAGGCCTTGGCTACAGTCAGCTACCAGATGGACATATGCGTGAATATGATTGAATGGCAAATGGATGAACTCTTAACTTTAATTATGTGTACAAGTTGCAAATGGACCAGTTATAACTTGAAGAACAATCCCATTGGCTAATCTGCGAAGACTTCAGGGCAACAGTTTTGATAACTAAACCTTGTAAAGGACCTTTACACAAGCTCCAGTCTATTTCCTGGAAGTGGTTAACCAGTGCAAACCAAAGCACTTCAAGATACCGACAGACAACGATCATCTCAGACTATTACAATTATGAAAATAAACTTAGTTATAATTAAGATGCTCACTCTTAATCACTCATTAGGATTTAAAAGTTTCTCAAACCATCTGTAGTTCATATTTCTTGGGTCAGAGATATGGAGATATGGATCTTGGATGTGCACGGATCATTGCTTAGTTACTTTATATAGATACAAGTCTCGATCAATTGGGGCGCCAAATAGACCAAACCAATTTCCAAGTTATTCTCACCAAGTTATTCATAAACAAGTTACATCGCTGTTAGTGACTTGTCTGATCTGAATTGGTGTGATGGTATTTTTAATATATAATAAGATAATCAGAATTATATAGTTTAGTTAGATTTAATAGTTGATAGTATGTTTTTTTCTGCGAGGTATAAGTTCAAAACCAAAAAAAAAATAGGTATATCTTAGTAAATTTAGCCGTCAAATTACCAAATAAAAATAAATCTCTTTATCTCACAAACAAAATTTCATACTCTAATTCAGTAGCTTTACCCTGTACGCAGATTCTTTTGAGTAATTTTAAAACAGACGCCTAAAAAAAGAAACATGATAAAAACATCTCATCTAATCACTCTGTACCCAGAGTACTGCGGGTAAAATTTTAAAACAGAGCTTAAGAGGAAACGTTAAAAAAAACATCTCATCTAATCTTGAGAGAAGAGTTATTGTTCCAAATAAACATGGATTTCATCTATTGATCAATCTGTCTGGAATTAATATTATTGCATCCAGTAATGGGATTCTTCAGAGCAGATACACATTTCAACAAGGTTATAAACTACAGGAGTTTCCTTTGTCGAGAGGCAAAACTCAAGATTACAGAGAACAGGAGTTTCCTCTAACCAGAGTCACACTCCAATGGGGATAGTCTTACTCTATTCCCTCATTTAATCAGACTATGGATTATGCAGTGACAACAGTTTCAATAGTTGCCCCTGTTCTCACCAAGTTATTCATAACCAAGTTATTCTCACCAAGTTATTCATACCCAAGTTATTCTCACCAAGTTATTCATAACCAAGTACTGTGTATCATAACCAAGTTATTCTCACCAATGTTTTTGAACCCAGTAAACCCCGATTGCTCTGGTTTTCCACGAAATTCATAACCTGAATTGTCAAAGCACTGAGAACGAGAGCATTTCCCGGCACCCAAAAACGACAAGGGTGGCGTGGATGCAAGTTTACATTAGTTTGGTTTCCGGTGGCTTGTTTATTTTGAAACTAGTGAATATTTCATGTTTTTGAAAACTATTGCGTGGGAGAAGAGACTGGTATAATATTAGATTCTCCTTCACTAGTCAAAATCATACCTACAATTCTAAGGTATTTAAGTAGTGATTGGATGTTGATACAAGGACAAGTATCTCTGAACTCTGAGAGATCTCGGTCCAAATTTCTGTGATTCATGGGATATAACACTCTAAGTTTAGTATGTTACGGGCGTGGGAAGGTAGTTTTGACAAGTGTTTTTCATTTTTACTTTTATTTTTTTTAATGTTGTGAGTAATAGCGCTCTAAATTTTCACATAACTAAATTGTGAGGGCAGAGCTATTCAGTTGGATGTCTGACCAACTTCGGTCCATTTCAGGATTCTTGTTATTCCCCAGTCACTGCCCTGAGACATTTAAGATTTCATATTAGCGTAGAGCTATAGTACATTGTGTGCATGATGTCAGGAACCTTGTAGATAGGCCACCAGCAGTTGCTATGTATGTCTTTCTAGTGGCTGACTTATTTCAGCGTTGCGTTGCGTACTGCCACTACCCAGACACTGTTTTGGGTATACTATATAGGATTGTTATTAATTTTATGCATGGATGTTAAAGATACGCCCGGGAAATTCAATTTCCAGGACTCATTATTTTAATGGGAAAAATCTTACCATCAACTTATATCCATGGACCCGTGTACTTCATGTAAAAGTACTGAAATGTAACTTTGAAGGGTGTCCATTTGGTGAGAACCTGTTACAAAATATTCTACGCAAAATATTTGGGCTGCTGGGGTGAGTTTTAAATTTTTAGGCTGATGCGATCATTGAATTACGTTTAAAATCATATGCATACGTCCATTCCCATGAAGGAAATGAATAGAATCGTTCCTATTAGGAATCCCAGTAACTGGGCAAGTTCACCTAGTACCGCCATGATTCAGAGGGACACAAGAAATGGGAGATTAAATGATAAATCAAAATTGATCAGCGACTTCATCACATTAAAGTGTCATAAGATTTGGGTCGGTACCCAAATGTACATTAAGGCTGAAATACAAATTAAGGTTGGAACAGAGTAACAAAATTTCCCAGAAAAATTCAGACTAACCTTTGTAAATTCATCTCATCACATCTGCAGATTTCAGAGTTAATGTGTGAATTTGACCTGTTAATTGCATGCACGGATTTTAGAGTTAAGTGACCAAGTAGCTGTAGGGTTATAAGGAGATAGAAAGCCTATTACATCCAAACTAGCAACCTGTAGTGCAGTAGGGTTTGATGGTTTTTTTGGTCAATTACTATTCCACTTCTCGTTTAGATCCACCAGTACTATTCCACTACACAATTATTGGGGCGAATTCTTCTTCTCAGAGGTGTGAGATTTGCGTTTTAGGGTATGTTGACTTGCATCTCTACAGCAGAATTTTAATGTTCATGTGTTTGATCTGATCCGGCCACTGTTTTGTTCATCGGTTAGGTTGTCTGAGCGATTTTGACAGAGGTGGATGCATTTTGGCTTAGGCCATTTTTTCTTTCATTTCTGGAAATGCTCTGTAGAGGAAGTTACAGTTGTCATTTGGCTAAGGGTATGGGCTATTAAGGGTATTTCTGTACAATAAAAATCAAATATCTAAGTTGCAGACCAATTGCATGGAGCCGATTGGGGAATTCCGATTGAATTGTTTTGTTGAGTTTAATTAGTTGTTATTATATATGTTTTCAGCTGTGTTGCAGGTGTAAGGAAATACTACCCTCACTTAACTCTCAAGAATCCTACTCTTACGAGAAAGCGAGGGAGAACCCTGACGTAACTCTCAAGAATGGAATCCTACTCTTACTAGGAAGTGAGGGAGAGCCAGAGGCAGCAATACAAGGAGGCAATTTCTTATACTTCTCTGGTTCTTGGTAAGCTGATAGTTCATGGATCTACTGGAATGTACACCCTCGGAGTGAGGTTGGAAAATCCGCACCTTCTTAAAGGTAATGCCCAAAGCAAACTACCGGTGGGTTTTAGTTTGGTTTTGTCTGCCATAAGCCACTTAACAAATGTTACAGGGTTTCTAGATTCTCGCAGCTTCTTTCCACCCGGAGCTTCTCCATCATAGGTAAGGATGGAACCCTTAAATATTTTTAATGGAGTCGTTCGTTTTTCCGCATTGCCTACAGTTTTCTAAAACCAACATCTATGCATTACAGGTAGGGTCTCGGAAACCACTTACCCGAAAGAATGGTTGTATGCCACTGCTCAGGCCAACGTCAATCCATAAAGGCCATGAAAGACAATGGACCAGGGTTTTATTTCGTTGTTTTATTATTTTGAAAGGAATGGTTCTGTGAACTGATGTGACATGAATGGTTAAGGGTTTATCCCTGTTTTACGATTTTCCATGTTGTAACTTAATTATGTAGTTTTTGAAATTCTATTAATGGCTCTTGTTTTAGCCTATATTCTAGCAATGCTGGAAATTCCAGTTGAATGGTTTTTTAATCCTAATGAACTAAACCCCAAAAACAGAGATAATAGTTGTGTTGAACTAGTCCACAAAGCAGCGAGTGAAAGAAATGTGGGTTCATCTACTTAATGCATCCATGAGAGACAAATCCATTAATGCATACCTGGATTCCATGTTTTCATCCCTGGACGGTTTGAAGAATCGCAACAACAACGCCCATCTCCTTCTGTTCTTCCATGAATTAGGATTTTATGGCTGAAGAGTTGAAATAAAACAAAATAATGAGTAAAGCCAGCGCAAAACAGAGATCAGAGGAAATGCTAGAATGAAAAGAAAGTGCAGAGAGATCATTCATTTGAGATCTGATTTATCTCTATGGGAAAAAAAAGCTGAGAGAGCTCACTCACCCAACAACCATTGAACAGTTTTTTTTGTTCTGACAGATGTTTGCACCTTCCAAGAATGATCCAGGCGTCTCCCTGTAAAAATATGATCCAGGTGCGTGTAATCTATTCCAACCTCCTCCTCCATCAAGCATTGACAGCACTAACTGAGACTCAACCAGACTCAGACTCCGACTCAGACACATACCTACACCGACTCAGACTCACCCAGACCATCCAAACAGAAACAAACCAGCAATCACACAGACATATCAGTGCAGCGCAGATGATGAAAGGAGGAGGAGGAAGGTAAATGTTGCAACGGGGTTAGATTTTATATATACAGAGCTTCTTTCACCGACCTCCAACCAACGGATTCATAATTCCCTCTAGAATCATCCTAGAACACGTTTGAATTTTAATTAAATCATTGCTTTTTCATTAATCAGTCTTTTAAGAACGCTTTTCAATTTTAATTAAATCATTGCTTTTTGGGTAGATGAGGACAACCATTGGAGAATAGCTTTCCCATCTCCAACACGACATCTATCTATGTTCTGGAATCTATTTATTTCAGCCCACCATAATCGATATCTAGTGGATAGCGATTATGGGGTGTCCTTCTGGAATTAACTCGGCTCTTTATCCTGAAATCAGAATGGTTGCAGTTTGATGTTTTTTCACATCAATTATCTTTTTTTTAATTACGCCGAAGGCCTGTCTAAAGAAGTGAAACTCCAACCTGCAGGAGGAGGTGAAAACCCTAAGTCGTTTTTAGAAAATGGGGAATCTTCGAAGAAATGTCGTCAACAAGGAATGATGTCAAAGAAGATATGTGAATTTAACTTTTATTTTTAATGTTATGTTCTAGGTTATTGTTATTGGTTTTTGTCGCGGCAAATAGATTTACCAAAATATTAATTTTGTGTGTTCATAAAGCTTTTCTATTTTTAAATGGATGTAATATGATTTCTATGATACTCTTTCTGTTTCCATTTTAGAATTTTTATTATTTTATGATTGTTACTTTTATTATTCTATGATTGTTGACATTGAGGAGGTTGTTGACACTGATTAGGTTGGAATTTCAAACTAAAGATGTTTTTAATAATTTTATTTTAAAAAATTATTATATTTAATTTTAAATTTTTATAAATTTATGTTTTTATAGTTGGTATCATTTATAAAAGTTGATAAATATATAATAGATGAAAATTGATGTCTTATAACATGTCAATCACATTTATTAATATGATTATGCTAATTTTGATAATAATTATAAATAAAGTATAAATTTATCATAAAAATAATTATAATATTTATTTTTTTAATTAAATTTATAAAATTCTATGTTCTGGAATCTCCCTGGAGTTTCATTTCGTCTCTACCTATTGATCAGTGTCAATTTGTTTTTTTGGTATTTGTTTAATGGTTAGGGTTTTTATTTTAAATTTTATGTAAATTTTGTTAAATTTGTTAATGGTAATCAAAGGAATTGGCAACTAGACGGTTAGACGGGGTCATTGCTCATGGGGCAGGGGTACACTCAAAAGGTAAGGGTAAGGGGTGCCTTAAGAGTCAATCTATTCTGTTTTAGAGACCATGGACTTTTTTAATTGATGGACATAATTAAAGGTGTGGGTGTGGGTTTTGAAAAACTTCTAACTTGCTACTATTGGATTCTACTATTTTCAACAATCTTTTACATTGTTACATGGGAATGTTATTATGGTTTTTTCATTTGTATTTACCATTTTTTGTTATAAAAAACACTGGAATAAGTAATGTGGCAAGGCTGCTCAACGTAATTGCAATATGCATTATAAAAACAAATTATTGTAAAATAGTAATGGATTTTTACATATATAATCAATAAATCTCTTTAGTGAGTCATAGATATTAACTCAACTTTTTGTTTTTATGTGACTTCTCTTCTCTAGGGCCATTTAATTGGTTGAGGCAAAATAATAAGTAGAAGTTATAAATCATTACGTGTATAATAAGTAGAAGTTACAAATCATTTTCGTGTTTTACAAATAATAAGTAGGACAAAAATAAGTTAATTGATAATATCATAATTCTAGTAAAACATATTTAAACTTTTTTTTGAAAAACACATACAGATATTTCTCATAGCTTTTTACTCACAATGCTATTAAAATCTTAAACCAATCTTTTAATCGTCATTCCTTAAACTAATATTTTAATTACCATTTAACATGAGCCAATTTTGTTATTATTATTATTTATAAATGAAAAGTATTCTTTCAGATTTGTAGATATAAGATAAATATATCAAATATCTAATATTTTTTCATTTTAAAATAGTAATTATAAAATTTAGAATATAATGATAAATTAATAAAAACAATGAAGATTTGTAATGATGATACTCAAAATATAATAATGATAATTATTATATTAAGTAATAATAATACTTAAAATAACAATATAATAATGATAATGAAATCAATTATTATTCTCTTATTTTTATTTTTATTATTATTTAGAATATAATAATAAATTAATAAAAATAATGATAATTGTAGTTTACATGGAAAACTATCTAATACTATACAACTATAGTAATAACATAAAAACTTCCAAATAATTATAATTTTTCCAATAGATTTAAAATAGTGTTTATGCTTATGATGTTGAATGCCGTAGAAGACAACTATAGTGGCCTTGTTCTTTATGGAGATATAAAACACATATGGGGATGGGATGGATTAGAATAGGAGGTATTAGAAAAATCTCTCATTCCAAACTAATCAATTTCTAAAACCAAAGTGATTGTACATAAATTCTAGCAATAACAACGTTATGCTCTTATAATATTCATGTAGTTCTCCTTCATCTCACATTTCTACATGTATGAACATGCTCACACCATAATCTTCTCCAAACCATTCTTGCCTACAAGTAAGGTTGAAATAATATCCATTTCATCAAGTAATTACAACCCACCTTTCCATGTGTATCTTTCTAGCTTCCTTGATTACATTGTAAACCATCTTCCCTAAGCAAAGTGTATGTCTTGATGTGAGTGGTCATAAGCAAGATAACTAATTTTTATTGGATGACTTCCGCTTCATACTTGGTCACCCATCCGTTCTTGGTAGCTATAATCTTGCTTCATGCATTAGTTTGTGATGGTTTACAACTACCTATCCATTTTTACTAGTTGTCATCTTGGCCCATGCGTTAGCTTAGGATTGTTTTGTAACTATTGATACTTATAAATGTCACCATGAAACTAGCTTGCTTAAAACAAACACTTTATTTCCAATCAACCAAGTTCATTTTCACTCAACAAATATGCAAGGGAACACCAACTACCCTTATATTGCTAGAAACACAACAATCCACGTTGCACATAGAGTTAAAAGCACAAAAGCATAAGTCTCTTCATAACCACTTAATGTTGAGAGTTTTTAAAAATGTGTAGAGAAGTACGATTCACTATACATACCTAACTGGGGGTTTCTTATATTGGATCAAAAAACCATATTCTCCTATTATATATTCCTATAGTGTATCTCTTTAGAGACAACTGATTCTTTGTTGTGGCACATTATGGATGCATGTGCACTGCAGAAACAACATGATGAAAAGTTCAATGCAATCCTCCATCACTAGAAGTAAGTTGGATAGTCACTTGTGACGAAGGATGTTTCTCTATTTTTGTACCACGTATACTATATGGAATTTTCGTGGCTCAAATGAAGTCTATGCAATAGAGATATCCAATGTAAAAAATTATCTCTTAACCCAAAAGATGGACTTTGAATCTATTGAAAAATACAAATAAATACATGTTGGCACTCAAGTGTGGGCCATTTTGAAGAAAAGTGATCAGTTTAAGAATATAGGATCCCAAGGTCAAGTGGCATGGGAAAGAAATATAGTGACAAGTTTAAGTAAAATATGTAATCGTAGTGGTGCACATAGGTCACCCTAATTAGTCAACATTTTCTTAAATAATTGGTGTTGAATTGGCATTGGTAATGGAACATGTGCCATATTGACAGAATATTAAAACAATGATATGGGCAACGGGCATGCTAGCCATATTGATTGAACATTATTTAGTGATATGTGACCTATGTAATGGAGGCTCGTGAGAATCTCAAACATTGGAAGAAGTAAATTCAATTGGCCAAAATTATGACGGGGTAGGGCCTGATGTAGATGCACATGAATCCCAAAACAAACAAAAAGAAATTTTACACACTTTACATCACATAACATAAATTTTATGAGGAGTGAAAAAATAATGTGTTAATGGTGGAGTCGGGCTTCTCTATTGCAGAAGATAGGGTTCACCCTCGATGACCACTTCTCATCCTTCTCTATGAGAGATTTTCGGATGGTGGAAACCTCTTCTACTATTGTATCATCTCATTCCTCTGTATCTGTCGAAGAGGCTGGTCTACAAACTATTTTTCGGCTTCTATGGCAACCAGAACCTTGAACTCTTCTACTATAGCTCGATTATGAAAATATTTCTTTCCATTGTAGAGCTTGTTACGAAACAAGGATTTCCTTTAAAAATTGTCCCAAACCTTGGAAGATCAAAGCTAGGAAAAATAACTGCAAACCAAAATAGTGGGAAGGCGTCAAGTAAAAACATTATATGATATTTAAAGTTGCATTAGGGGAATTTGAGGTCTAAAATGGACCTCCTAAGGAAATTATAAAATAATAGTGAAAATAATAAAATAAGATTAGATTACATCATCAAATTTTAGGGGGAAAAAAGAAAAAAATATTTTTTCAACTCTTATTTTCAGCTTATCTCCCTAATTTTTTACTCAAATTTCAAGCAGCAATACCCATTGGATGAAGAATTTGATTCCTGATCCAAGGAGCACCCATGTTGCATTCTTTCGATTGACCCTGCTACACAAAAATGAGAAATACATGAAAAATGTTATTGCAATCATGTGTTTTAATGTATTTCTCATTTTTCATGTATCAGGGCCTGTCGAAAGTATGCAACATGGATTCTCTTTGGATGAGGAATTAAATTTTGCATCCAACGAGTACTCGTGCTCGAAATTTGAGTAAAAAATTAGGGAGATAAGTTGAAAATACGAGTTGAAAAAGTAGTTTTATTATTTTATTATTTTCATAAGCTACTGCATTTTCCATTATTTTTATAAATAAATGCCAATAAATGCCACTTTTCCCTTCCAAAGCCTTTGTCATTTCCTTTTTCAATTTCCATAGCCATTTATTTACCACAAGTGATCCCCATCACTATTCTTTTTCCCAACGTTCAACTTGGAATATGTGTCCCATGACCTTGGTTAATATTTTTCCTTTATTAACTATATTACATAGATTTTTGACCAGGGCTATTACAGAACCCTCCCCCTTGGGAGAACATCATCCTCAGTGTTTAATGACACCTACAATGAACAAGACTGCTGAAAAGCAAAACATACTGCCCGTGGAGCTTTATAAGTTAGCTTGTTGTAGTATTTACAATGATCATCCTGCTGAGATGCAAACCAACATGAGAAACATACTAACATGACAATGATAACAACATGACACCCATATTGCTTATTAGAGATTTATAACACATCTAATGGGGGTATTTACATCCATATACACATATACACATTTACCAAAACATCACACCAATCATATTCCAAAAACATTCGCTAAACCAGTGAATAGAGTAGGATACATAGCCAAAATCTGATCAACCATCTCCCATGTAGCTTCATCAGGCCCAAAGTGCTTCCATTGCACTTTAACCTGCTCAAATTCTCAGTTCGGAGCATGAACATCTTTGTTTGCAAAATGCACTGAGGTTCGGGCTGGAATTATCCTTCTGGCTCCACATACAATACAGACCAGTCAATCACATGATCAACATATTTAACATACTTCTTAAGCAATGACACATGGAAAACATCATGGACTTCCACTATTGGAGGCAATGCAATTCGTTAGGCTACTGGTCCAATCCTTTCAATAATCTTGAAAGGTTCACAATACTGAGTTGCCATCTTGGCACATGATCCAATCCTTAAGGAGCTCTTCTCAGGCTTGATGTGAAAATACACATGTTCCCCAATCTGAAACTCCTTAAACAACCTGTTATGATATGCATAGTTTTTCTTCTTGTCCTGTGATGCCTTTAGATTCTTCTTGATTACCTGCATTTCCCATTCTATTTATGTCAACACGTCTGGCCCTATAATCACTTTATTCACTGGATCACTCCAACTAATGGGAGTATTATAACTTCGTCCATACAATGCCTCGAATGGACTCATTCTGAGATACTCTTGATACACATTTTTGTAAGTGAACTCAACTAGTGGAAGATACTCTTCCCACCTCCACTACTAATGCATCACATACATCCTCAACATGTCCTCCAATATCTTGTTGACCCTCTCTATCTGTCCATATGTCTGTGGATGATAAGTTGTATTGAAGGCCAAATTTGTACCCACACCTACAAATAATTATTTCCTGAATCTAGAAGTGAGCTTGGCATCCATGTCTGACACAATCTTCTTCGAAACACCATGCAACCTCACTACATATCTGATGAAGACCTGCGCTACATCATTATCTAAGTATGTAGACTTCACTGGAATGAAGTGCACTACCTTTGTCAACTTATCCACCACAACCATGATGGAATCATGTTGTCTAGATGTCCTCAGCAAACGTGTGATAAAGTCCATGTAAATGAGCTCCCATTTACACTTTGGAATCAGAATAGGTTGAAGTAATGCACCTGCATGCTTACACTCTACTTTCACCTACTGACAGTCCAAGAACCTAGCCACAAACTCTACCACTTCCCTCTTCAGTTTAAGCCAATAATAAAAATTCTTCACTACTATCTTTTGATATCCTGGGTGACTTGAATATGGTTTTGCATGAAACTCTCTCAAGATATTCTTCTTGAGCAGACTACTGTCTGGCACATATATATTGTCTTTGAATCTGACAAAACCACTTACCGTGATACAATAGTCCACATCCTAATCACCTATACCCTGTTGTAACTTGTGCATAAGCTCCATGTACCTATCATCTTGCTGACCTGCCTACAAGATACGATCCTATAAATATTTCCCATAAGAGATCATAGCTGTTATATGATTCACTTGTATCCTCCTTCTAAGAGCATCTCTAACCCCGTTCTCTTTACCTTTAATGTAACTGATCTCAAAGTCAAACTCACTGATCATGGCCAACCATCTAGCTTGTCTAGCATTTAGATTCGGTTGGTCAAATATATACCTCAATCAACTGTGATCACTCGTTAGTACAAACCAACTTCCAAGAAGATAGCATCGTCAGATCTTCAATGCATGAATGATCACTGCCAACTCAAGATCATGTGTTAGATAATTTTGATCATCTTAAGTTAGTTTCCTTGATTCATATCATACCACCTATCCTTCTTGCATAAGGAATCCACCAAGTGCTCTCTTGCAAGCATTTGTGCATACCACAAACTCTTTGTCTGGATATGCAATATTTAGAATTGGATTATATGTCAATAATTTCTTTAACTACTCAAAACTAGCCACACATTCCTCCATCCATTAAAAATTATTACCTTTCCTTTTCAATGACATAATAGGATAAATAGTATCTAAGAATCTCCCTATGAACCTCTTATAATAACCTACTAACCCCCTGAATGATCTTACCTCATCCAAGTTCCTAGGAGCTGCCCACTCCATGACAACCCTTATCTTCTCTAGATCCACTACTATGCCTTCCTTGGAAACCACATGCCCCAAGTAGTGTACCTCTATCCAAAAGAAACTGCATTTTCTAAGCTTAGCATACAATTTATGCTCTCTTAGTAATCTCAATATTGTTGCTAAGTGTTCGACATGCTCTTCCTCATTTTTAGAATATACCAATATATCATCGATGAATAAAATAACAAATTTGTCCAAATAAGGACACAACACACTATTCATAAAGAACATAAAATTAGCTGGAGCATTAGTCAATCCAAATGGAAATACAACAAACTCATAATTCCCATACCTGGTTCAGAAAGTAGTCTTGTAGATTTCTTCTTCCTTAATGTGTACCTGATGATATCTTGATATCAGATCAATCTTCGGAAACATTACTACTCCCTTCAACCGATCAAACAATTCATAAATCCTCGACAATGGATGCTCATTCTTGATGGTCACCTTGTTCAATTACCTGTAATCAATGCATAACCTTAACCTAAGAGTACCATCATTCTTCTTCACAAACAACATTTTTTCACCCCAAGGTGACACAGTTGGCCTAATATATCCCTTGTCAAACATCTCCTTCAACTGCAACTTCAACTCCACCAACTCTAGTGTGCTCATCCTGTAAGGTGACTTTGATGTTGGTGCTTCCCCTGGTACCAACTCAATAGAAAAGTCTGATATATATGTCGAAACACATCCTGAAAGTGTTGTAGAGCTGGGTACCTACTCAAGACATCTGCATCCTTAACTTCCTTACCTTTGTCACTAGAAATATGTATTGCAAATAACACACACCTTTTTCTACGATTGCGCTTCTCCTGCATAGTTGTCATTGTTCTAACTGATGTTTCCTTCTTCTTACCTTGCAAGACTCTTTGTTCTCCATTGTCATCTAAGTACTCAATGGCATTGTCATAACAATCCACTTCGGTCCATTGAAGATACAACCTGTCAATACCAAAAAGCATACTATATGATCCCACAGAAATGTAGGTTTTAACCCCGTACAGAAATTACCTGCATACGAATTCTAAATCGCAGAAAAATAAAAATGCGAGAGCATAACACATAAAACACATATACACAGAGATTTCCCACTGGATCTCAAGACCGAGACTACCAGCTTGATTTTTCATTATATTCCTTTCAATGTTACAATACATATTTATACATGCCGAAGCATCTAATACCATGGACCGAAAAACCATCGCGTCCAAAACCATGGACCGAAAACCATAGGTAGGTTCGCCCAACCCAACAATCTCCCACTTGTTGTTTTCTTTCCACAGGAGAGCTTTGTCATTTTTCCAGCCCTGAAACGCCCATTGTTTCTCTACACCAAGAGAACTTCTCAGAGCTCACAGATTTTGTCAATGCATCTGCAGTATTCTTCAAAGTGTCCACCTTTACCAGCAACACCTTTTTGTCTTCTATCATATCCCTCACAAAGTGATACTGAACATCAATGTGCTTTGTCTTTGAATGATAAGCAGGGTTCTTTGCCAAGAAAATTGCACTTTGGCTGTCACAGTCTATCCTTATAGCTCCCTGTACTAACCCCATACTTGAACACAATCTCTGCAACCAAACTGCTTCCTTGCTTGCATGAGTGGCTGCCATGTATTCTGCCTCTGTAGTTGATAGTGCCACTACAGATTGTTTCTTACTCATCCAACTGACTGCACCTCCAAATAGGTTAAACACATACCCACTTGTAGATCTTCTCTGATCCAGATCTCCAGCCCAGTCTGCATCAACAAAGCCATGAATATCCAACACTCTGTCCAATCCTGGTCTTCCTTGGTAGCAAAAACCATAATCACTAGTCGCAAATACCTAAAAACCCGCTTCACTGCTGTCCAGTGCTCCTTCCCTAGTTTTGACATAAACCTGCTCAATACTCCCACTGCATGTGCAATTCTGGTCTAGTACAGACCATGGCGTACATCAAGCTACCGACTGCACTTGCATATGGAACACGGGACATGTCCTCTTCCTCTTCTTGTGTCTTGGGACACTGTTCAGCAGATAACCTCACACCTACAGGAATAGGAACCTTCACCGGTTTACTATCCTGCATATTAAACCTCTGCCATATTGTCTCGACATA
>APFE030418680.1:7481-65403 GCA_000404065.3 Pinus taeda
TATAGAAAGGAGGTTTTGTCATTTGAATCATCCAAGAATTGTTCATTTGTGTAATGTAAAGGAGGTTGCCCCCTCGAAGAGGCTGAATTCTAAGGTGTTGATCTATCTTTTCTCTCTTTTTGTGAGCTGGTTACATAACAACTAGATGTTACAATGAAGGCCTCCTCTATTAATATGAGGATGTGGAGTTCCCGTTTACACTAGAAACCCATCTAAATCATAAAATAACATGTTAGGTCACAAGTCAACCTAGTAGTTTTTGAAATATAAAATAATTATCCACATGTGTGAGCTGAAATAAGTAAAGGTGTTGACGTCATGCAAGCATCAGAACTTCTAAGGTTGACATTGAGGGAAATGGGTGCCATCATGTGTGTAGAAGACCTCTAAAATCAACCTCTAGGGGTTGGCCCCTAGATCTTTGACATAATCCATATGTAGACCCCAATTTTGGCTATGGGGCACACAAGTGGTCTCATGGATTTGTAAGTGGCCAAGATGTTTGTCTCTGCTCCAACGTTGAGGGATCTCATCCTGTTTCTAGCCCTCCCATGCCTCAATGTATGAGACCATCCTCATCTGAGCCCTTGATTGGCTACAATCCATATAATTAGTGCTAAGCTAGCTGGGGGCATGTTGTGGGTGTTGGAGGTACCCAAGGATGTCAGTGGTTCTCTACAATTGTCTAGAGTCCCATGCCTCTCAACCCTTCACCTATGGGTGTCAATATGTCCTTCTGGTGGACCTGGATCCTAGTTGAGTTGCCCATACCTATGAATGGAACCACATGTCAATTACATATAATATCTAGTGTTGCAACTTTCACCATTAGGCACATTTGATCATTATTGCATCCAAGTGACCAAGCTTGAAAGTAATGGGAAAATTAACACTTCGTACAAGGCTTCCCTTCTAAAATTGTGGCTTTGCTCACGTAATGGCATTACCTCCCTACATAGGAGTGGTTAATAAATGACCGTGTTAGGTGTTCTGAAACCCTAAGGGAAAGTGACCTGTCCTTGGTCCTCTCTTCAATCAATATGTGCCATGTGAATAATGATGGAATGAAGGGGAAAGGAATTCATGGCCAAGTTTCATGGTCAAAGGGACCAACCTAATGGGGATCCTCATCTTGGACATATAGATGCGAGGAGGGAGAAATCGTGGATGCATGAGTTACTAACTCGACCTTTGTTTTTCCACCCTTCTTATGCCTTTTACTTTTCTTGATTTTTATTTGTATTACTGCTCATAACTCAAGGAATGAGAGCATGATTTGTATGATGTATAAAAATTATTACCCCCTTAAGGATGGGGCAGTTAATCGCCCACCAAGGGTTGGGACATGCAAGGGTTCCTTTAATTTTATGGGATAGGACAACATTGGCCCAGAAACCAAGTGGTGGCCATATGAATGAGGTAGAGCTCATGCTTGGCCTTTTCGCATGTGCTAATTTGAATGTCTCAACCCTCTTTTGCATTTTGATTTTGGTCTTGTTTTTCTTGTGGCCATGATATTCTCTTTTTGTTTGTTTTAGCTTCATCAATATCCCAAGAATTTCTAGTCCCTACCGAGGCATGAGGATGCGTGGATGCTAAATGCCAATTAACTAGTGATCAATTGAACTTGAAGAATGGAGGTGGAATAAGGGATTTTAATGTAATATGGATAGTGGTGAGTATGGAATAGGGAGAGATGAGGCTATGTTATCTCAATCATGACTTCCCAAGTAGTGCCCCTCCTATACCCATTGGGCGATTAGGGGAGATCCCACTAGACAAGGATTTAAAATTAACCCTCTATTTAAGGGGAGCGAATAAGATCATGGCCCATACCCTTGTTTCTTCCAAGTTACCGTGTACTCCATGTCAAATGCCCAAATACAAACAAACATAAGCACCCGGTTGCAAAATGAATATAGTATCTTTTGATTAGAATCCTACCTTCCAACATGTGCTCTTGCTAGATGGGAGAATAAACATATGAATGATGAAAGTGGCAGAGATATGAATGGCACATCATCATCAACTACTAGTTGCTCTCAAGGGTTACTTGCTGCTAGAAGGAAAGACGATAGGAGAATAAATTCTCCTATGGGGTCACCCACTTTTGGTGGGTAACAGGCCCACATGCCACATAAACATATCTAGCTCATGTAAATTTCCATGGGAAAAGTCATACAAATACATAAGAAATGAGGCAAAACTAGCATGGTTGTTGAGAATGTCCTATATGATTACAAAAAACATGCAACCCTTGACACAATGAAAAATGATCAAGGGAACATGCACCCAATCATGGATATTTCAAAAATTTCTAAAGACTTTACCATCATGGATATTTCAAGATTTTTTAGAAAGTTGACCATTTGTGAATGCATCCAAAGTCAATTGTATATTGACAATGGGAGAGAGGGAACATGCAATTCTCGACATAAAGATCCTAGCTATCCCACCCTTATGTATAGAACTTATGTTCATATAAACATTGAGCATCTAAGGACTCCAATGTTTGGGTAAGTTTAAGAATTGTACTCTTGCAAAGGATCAATAACTTAGCATGGGGCTATATTTTCAGCACAATAGCATCCCTTCTAAGGTCTTACCGTCACCACAACAAATCATAACTTAGCAAATCATTTACCAATTCATCTAAATAACATAAGATAACATTTAGATCACAAAGATGGAAGACATATTAGGAGAAAACACAAGAAGAATACAAAGAATCTTTTAAATAACCAATGGTGAATTTATGGGAGACATACATAGCGATATGAGTGTCATTATATTCTTTCTTGAGATATTATGTCCTATAGCCCCTTTCAATTATGGAAAAGTTAAATATGGATACCTAGTAAGTAACTTTTTCTTTTATTCCCTTACTAGAAAACTTTTTTCATGTCATATAATAAGTTTTTTTTTGTAGATAGCTATTATATGTGCTTTATATTAATATAACTTTACATGATTTAATTATGTTATTACAATTTTATGTTAAAACTTAAAAATAACAAAATTATACAAAAAGCTAATGATTCATCATTAGAGTCGCAGCCTTGGCCTAAAGAACCATTAAGGGCTTTTATAACATATGTATACATGTACGTTACAAAGTATTTATTGTACAAAATTTGCCTAGCTTAACACTCAAGTGAAATATCCACATATACATGATTTGATAGGAAGGCATATCTCGAGCAGAGGAAGAAGGAACGCAGGACTGGTAAGAGCTAGGGTTTCAAGAATATTCAGGAGTTGAACACCATGGAGGGGCGCAAAGGGGGGAGCTCCACTCCCTCCTACAGTCAAGCAGTAGCCAGTCAAGGTAAGAAACCATTGGAGACGGCTAGAGGTATTTCAGGAGAAGGGAAAAGGAACATTGACGAGGCACAAGATTTGACCAATTCAAGGGAGGACAACAGAATAAAAGAGAATGAGGAAGAGGACAAGGAACAGGAAGCAGAAAACAAAACGCAAAAGGGTCCATGTAAGCCTAAGGCTGAGGTCACACCCAAAGTAGTTTTAAATGATCCTGCACTGCAGGCGCACAAGGATCACTTGCAAACCTATGCTATCATTTGTAAATTAATGGGATTATGGCCCACTGAGAAGGCGTTGCAGGCATGGATTAAATACCACTGGAAACCTAAAGGAGGCATAGACCTACATCTTGGATCAAAAGGTTTCTTCACAGTAGTCTTCACAAATATAGAGGACAAAGACAGGGTGTTTGAAGGAGGGCCCTACTTCTATTCAACTACAGGCCTTTATATGTGGCATTGGATAATGAATTTTGTAGCGGAACACGAGACTTTCACTTCGGTCCCAGTCTGGGTAAGACACTATTCCCTACCTCTAGATTACTGGCAAACTGAATCTTTATCTACAATAGGAAATAAATTAGGGTGTTTTGTCAAAGCATCTGAGGCAACCAGAAGGGGAAAATACACTTCCTTCGCCCGAATATGTGTGGAGATGGATCTCTCTGGAGCTCTACCAGATGGTCATCCTGGAAGTTTTCGATGAAAAATGGGTGCAAACAGTGGATTATGAACATATTCCTTTCAGATGTCGAAGGTGCCATGAACATGGGCACCTATTTAGAGATTTCCCTCTTAGTAAAATAAAGAACAAAAGTAAAGCTACCACAGTGAAAGACATTGAAAGCTTTCACAAAATGGGATATAGAGGAAAGGGGGGTAAAAGGGGGCCAAAGAAAAATCAAATAGAGGGGCAACAGGCCGGTCCGAACAGGTTCCAAGTATTAGAAGAAGAGGAAGAGACAACAAAGGTAGATCAAGAAATGGAGGGAAGCCCAGGGGATAAAGATAAGGAAGAAAATAGTGTGAAAACACAGGAGACTTATAAACAGAAAGGGACTACACTGAACAATGGGGAACTGGAAATGGACCAAGAAATGACCCCAAGTGAGATGGAAATGGAGGATCATGAACTGCAGGATATTCTTGACAGAGAACACCTAGATCTAGAAGGATTCTTGAAACAGGGGACCATGGGAGGGGTTGACTCATTACCTCAAGAAGAGTTTAATAGAGTGCAGCAGCTGTTCCTATGGAGAACTCAGACTAACGAGCTGGAAGGACAAAGACACAGCGTAAGGCAAGGCAACGAAGGGGTGAAAATTATGAAAACCACACTAGGACTAGCTCCCAGGAATCCAAGAAGGAAAAGGGGCAAAAAAAACTAAATGATTTATTGATGGAATGTGAAAAACTAATGATTGATTCAAGTAAGACGAAAGATCTAACTAGCTGCTCATTTACAAATCTTTCATAATGAAGTTAACATCTTGGAATATCAGAGGTCTAGGAAGTAAAATGAAACAAAGGATACTCAACAATAAAATCAAACAAGAAGCTCCGGATATGATCTTTATCCAGGAAACTAAATGTTCCATTCAAAAAGTAAAGAAAATACACAGTAAATGGCTCAATAAATATGAGTTTCTAGAAGTCAAAGCAGACAAAACAGCAGAAGGTATCCTTACTCTTTGGAACCCCCAAAATATTGGCATAATAGATGTTGAGGCATTGAAGAATTATTTATCAGTGGTTATTCAACCTGTGGGAGACAGGGAGATGTATTTAATTACAAATGTTTATGGCGCTCAAAGACTTGATGATAAACTTAGGCTTCTAGATTCTCTTGTGGAACTAAGAGATAGACACGCAGGAATACCATGGATAATGGGCAGGGACTTTAACATGATCAAATCCATTACGGAGAAAAAAGGTGGGACCAGAACTTTAAGCAAAGACTCTATAGAATTTCAAAATTTTCTAGACAACATGAAGCTAGTTGACATAGATACAGGTAATGACGTCTTTACATGGAACAATAAGAGAGGAGGAGAGTCTCAAGTAGCCTCAAAGTTAGACAGATTCCTTATATCAGAGGACCTCATGCTCACAGGCATGGATTTGACAGTGAAAATTATCCCCTTCGGCGGCTCGGACTATTGGCCTGTCCATCTTGAGGTTGAGGGCATTGGCACCCCCAAGAATAGACCTTTTAGATTTGAGAATATCTGGCTCACCCACCCAGATTTTATCAGCAACATTGCAAAATGGTGGACAGAGGATCTGCATATTCAAGGTACGAGAATGTTTCTATACACAAATGACTGAAACATGTCAAGCTCAGACTCAAAGATTGGAACAAGAATGAGTTTGGTAATATTTTTGAAAAAAGTTATCAAAGGTAAAATGTAGGAACTCAACCAAGCCCTTATCACAGATGCATTTGATAGGGCAAGGAACGATTAAGCCACCAAGCTTCATTAAGAGTGGGAGAACTTATGTAAGCAAGAGGAGATATTTTGGAGACAAAAATCAAGAGTTCAATGGCTAAAATAACGGGAGAGAAACACAAGGTTTTTCCACAGATCCACAATGGAGAACAGGTCGCATAATAGGATCTCAACGATCAAGGACTCCGAAGGTCAATTACTCAATACCAATGAAGACATAGAAGTTGTGTTGGTTCAACACTTTCGAAGTATTGCAGAGGAGACCATCTTAGATAGAGCTCATCTTATCAGGGACTTCGCTAAGCACATTCCTAAGCTAGTAACAAGACAAGATAATTACAATCTTAATAGGTCGGTGAATGAAGAGGAGGTTAGTGATGTTATCAAAGAAATGCAGAATGGAAAAGCACCTGGCCCTGATGGTTTCATTGTCGATTTCTTTAAAGCTTGTTGGAACATTGTCAAGCAAGATATTCTGAATGTCGTGGAGGACTCCAGGATGAGTAGAACCATTCTGAAGGTGCTCAATACATCCTTCATCTCTCTGATCCCCAAACAGGACAATGCTCTGACTCCAGACAGATTTAGACCCATAGCTTTGTGCAATGTGGTGTACAAGATAATATCCAAAGTAATTTCCAATAGACTCAAACCCCTTCTTCCCACTCTGGTTTCTATGGAGCAAACATATTATGTGGAGGGCAGTCAAATTCTCAATAACATCATCCAAGCACATGAGGTGGTTCATTGATTGTTAAGTAAAAGGAAGGCAGGAATGATTATGCAATTGGACCTAGCCAGGGCTTATGACAATTTGAATTGGACCTACATCAGGAAGGTCCTTCTAGCCTTTGGATTTGACCACAACTAGGTAAGGTGGGTTATGCCCCTGGTGACTTCATCTAGTTTTTCAATTCTGGTTAATGGTTCTCCATCTAAGACTTTTAAACCTTCAAGAGGCCTCAGGCAGGGAGATCCTCTCTCCCCCTTTCTCTTTATCCTCATGATGGAAGGACTTGGTCGATCTATCAATCATGCTAAAGTAGTGGGTACTATCCAGGGTCTCAGACTCTCCGAGATTGGACAAGCTTTGACCCATCAACAATTTGTAGATGACACCATGCTTCAGGGCATCCCCACGGTCAAAGAGGCCCTAACTTATAAACAAATTCTGAGTGACTTTGCCATGGCAGCGGGTACAAAGGTAAGCCTCTCCAAATCTAAGATTTTCTTCTTTAATACTAATATTGCTATTCAGCGGAATATCTCCAGAATTCTGGGCTTTCAAAGAGATGTGCTACCTTCCTAATACTTGGGAGTTCCATTAACTGACAAATCTCTGCACAAGAGTATTTGGGAGCCAGTGATTAACAAGATGCAAGACAAGACTCGGAGATGGAAAATTAGATCTTTGAACTTGGCAGGCCAACTGGTGCTTACAAAAGTTGTCCTTCAATCAATCCCCATCTTCATGCTTTCAGCCCTTCTAGCTCCAAAAGGAGTCTTGCATCAATTTAGAATCATTCAAAGAGACTTTCTTTGGGGTAAGGGGGAGGAGAAAAAAAAATGGGCCTTGGTAGACTGGGATACTACTTGCAGACCTAAAAACCACGGAGGTCTTGGTCTGGATGATCCAAAAGTGCTAAACAATGTTTTAGGGGCAAAATTATGGTGGAGATGGGTAAAAGATCCAGAGGTTCAGTGGGCTCGAATTTGGAAAGAAAAATACGCTAGCAATTGGAAAAACAATGACCTCATAAGGATGTCTAGCATCATAAAAGGCTACTACATCTGGAATAAAGTGTGCGAGAATAGAAGCATAGTTCAAAAAAATAGTTTCTAGGAAATCAGAGCGGGAGATCTAGCATTGTTTTGGGAGGATAGATGGCAACAAGAACCTATACTGCTAGGAGAGGACTTTGTGGATCTCAACAATGACACTGACACCAAAGGGCTACTTAGGGTAAAAGAATTTTGGGATCAGACAAGTAGTGAAGGAAGATGGCGTACCTGGAAGAATGTGGAATACAGGGATGACAACCCCTTGAAAGCAAAAGCTGATGCACTTCTAATAATGTTGGACCAAAGGAAAATACTGGTATCAGAGGATCATGACCAAATTAGATGGGGCAATAATAATGAAGGCACCTTTAATCTTAAGGAGGCAAAGCGCTTAATCCTGGAGCTTGATTCTAATGAACTTGATAGGGTTTAGCAGAACCTATGGAGGCACCAAGGATGGATGAAAACCAAACTTTTGATGTGGCTGGTACATCATAAGAAAATTATTACTTGGGAGAACATTCGGAAGAGGGGTGTTCTGGGACCATCTAGATGCCAGCTTTGTGAGTCTCAAGAGGAAACGATGGAGCACCTACTCAGTACCTGTGTATTCACCTCCAACTTGTGGGATGCTTTTGCGTTCATTTTCAGAAAGACAGACAGGGACAGAGGGAGCATCACCAATACCCTTAATAACTGGAGAGGAAACTTATATGATTATGAAATAATCAACAAAGGTTGGGCTTTAACTCCAAGCTTCATAATATGGAATGTCTAGAAAGAAAGGAACAACAAAATCTTCAAAAATAAAAAAGTTCCTACTAGAGAATCATGGCTCAAATCTTAAGTTAGATCAAGGAGACGGTGGGAACTTTACTGCAAACTTACCTAAAAAATCCCCCTTCAGAAGCTGATATGCAAATACTTCTTTAGTTGGGTATGCAGAGGCTTATTCCTCAGGGCATGGACACGAAGGTAAAGAAACAGGTCACTGAGAAAGACTTCTGGCATCCTCCCCCTCAAGGTTTTATGAAATTCAACATAGATGGAGCCTCAAAAGGCAATCCGGGTATTGCTGGTTATGGTGGGGTGTTAAGGGATGAAAACGGATGCATCCATTTTATTTATCATTGCCATCTGGGAAGTGTTAGCTCTGCTATGTGCTTCAGTGTTTGGAGGACCAAATCTCAAATTTGGTCGTGTGTTCTTGCAAACAGGGAGCCCTGCAACAATTTTTTTTCTCCTTCCCCTTCATTTTCCTTATTCTCCCTTAACCCCTTCAACTTTGTTTTTCTCCCTAAACCCTGTGTAAGCCCCTCTTCCGTCTAGCCCCTCAGCGCTAAGGCTTTACCCATATAACTGCGCCTATCCAAACGAGTGCTATACAACAATTCAGTGCTTTAATGTCACATCAGTCACATAAAACAGGTGCGTTTTTCCGACCGTCCGATCGCCCAGCTCCCAATTCAACGGTAATTGCTTGTCCCACTACCAAAACCTGCACGCGCATTAACCCGCGGGCGGTTTTCCGCCCGTCACATCCGCCACATGTTGCCCTCCTATTGTGATCACGCGGGTTTGTACATTTGCCACCCACCTCCCGTAGGTGGTGCGGGGAAAACCACTTACTACCGTCCTGCCCGTTCCCACTCGTTAACCCCCTCGTACTCTCGACCCGCAATCACCATTGGATCTGCCCATATGAGATCCAACGGCCCTTGTCTATCCCGCTCTCACGTCTCCCGATAGCCACTACTAATCAATCTCTACCATCTATCTTCCCGATCCAACGGTTGATATCTATTATCCACCCGCTCGTACACCCGCCATGAAGTCTTCGCCACCTTTGACTGAGCCATGCTTCCAAAGGACAATGGTGGCCATCTACCAGTACTCGACATAGTTATTCTTCAACAACTGCATTCAAGAACATTATGGCCAAAGAACAAGAAGGGCGTTCCTCGAGCATATCACAACATTTATTAGTTATGGATCATTCTTTCATAGGACATTCATCTGATCAAGAAGGACAACAAGATATCAGAGACGATCAAGTTCATTCATTGAAGCAACAAATCGTAGCAGAGGCCCATTTTAGATAGTTAATGTGGTTGGTGTTCCATTATGACCCCTCCACTCATAGAATAAAAGAACATTTTGTAATCAACCTCTATATATACCCACAAAACAGATGTAATCAAGGTTGGTGGTTTGGTTTTGATGTAAGGTTCAACTTCTGGAGACTGTAACTACTGTGATACTTGCAGCATCTGGTCTTCATTTTCAGCTAATACAAGCTTCTTTTGCTGTTAATTGCTCACTTTCCACTTTTTCTTTGTTCTAGGTTGTGCCTGTTATGCATTTTTCATGTGCTCTTGATATTTAGCATTTGAGGGGCTGTCATCCCACCTCTATGTTAGAATCTTGTATGTATTATTGAATGTGTTATGCAGGTTTCTTTTACTTAGTGCTAGAGAGCTGTCATCCTGTCTATGCATTAGGAAATAGATTTGCAGACCTTTTTACTGGTTGCAGGCGACCATCACATGGTCTTGTGCATCTGCTGGTGTGGTTAGTATTCTCCATCTTCACCTATTCCTTAAAATGTGAGTGATTGGTGGTCTAAAGCCTTGTAGTCTGGGGATGTTCACCCATGTCTGGAGTTAAGCATAGTAGAAGTGGTTATCTGGCTTGAATATACATCATTCCTTCCATTCATCCATTTCCAACATCTTGTTGAGTTTGTAATGTTCCTGAGCATCTCCGAGATACAACCTAGGAGAGTTTCTTGGGGTGATAACATTAATTGGCGCCGTTGTCGGGGAGAGGAGATTGAAGCTCAGCTTCCCTGGGAAACGACACAATTCCAAGCTTTGATGATAGACAAGGTTTGGACACATTTCTAGTTGTAATCATCTATCTGGCGACTCCACTGGAGGAAGACCAACCTTTGGCCACTCCACATTTCAGTTCTAGCTTAGTTTGTGAGGCACACCCAGAGAAATCCTCAAAAATCACCAGCTGGATCAGTGCCTGACCCTGAAAAGATTATCAAGCAGAAGAAAACTTCACAGAAAGGAGCATCAGGATCAGGTAAGCCTAAGAAATCTTATGTATCTCTACAAGAGGAGGCTATAGTTGAGAATTTATCATTTGAAGATATAGAGCCTAGTGTTGCTAGTGAGAAATTTCCTGCAGAGATCCATACAACTCTTGGTTCATTTAGTTCCCCTTTAAATCTCAAGTCCAAAGAAAGCTTCCCATATAGTACGTCATATTCCTTTGTCTCTGCCATCCATTTCATTATTTCCCACTATTCAATCTACTAGTAGAATTCTACCCACTCCAGTCATGGTAGGCCAGCAAGCTCCTACGAAGATGGAAAGAATTATAGCTGCTAGGTATGGACCCTTAGTCTTGCTTGTTCCTTTGAATGCTGTGCCTGCAGGAGAGTACCAAAAATACATGCCTAAGTTCACTGCTAGAGATGGGGTAACAACTGAAGAACACCTTGAAGCTTTTTATAGTTATGCTGATAACTTAGATATCAGTGAAAATGATGTGTGGATGAGAGTTTTTGTCCAGAGCCTTGAGGGAGAGGCCAGAAAATGGTTCAGAGAATTGACCCCTAGATCTATTGCTGATATTGAAGCCTTATATGATGCATTTTTAAAGCACTGGGGAGATAAAAAGGACTTGTTGTATTACCGTACTGAGTTTGGTAACTTGAAGAGAGAAAATGGGGAATCTTTGCCTGATTTTAATAAGAGATTTAATAGGATGTATAGTAAAATACCAGCAGAAGTAAAGCCAACCTCCACATCTGCCAAACTCACTTATGCCAATGCTTTTGACTCTGATTTCTGCTTACTATTGAGAGAAAGAAGATGTGCTACTCTGGCTGATATGCAAGATGCAACCCTAGAGGTAGAATCTAATATTATGGCTACAGAAAAGCTTAAAAACCATGCCGACAGAAGAAGGCAGAGAGGTGAGGCTTCTTCTTCCTCTGCCTCCTCTTCAGAGCCTAAATTAGATAAAATGACTAGGATGATAGAGTCATTGGCAGCAGAAATATCTAAGTTGAAGGTTGAGCAGAACCCAGGAAAGACAAGGCAGCAGAACACATTTGCTCCAAGAAATTCAAATCCTTTTAGAAAAGCAAATGAACAGCTGCAAATAATTTAGAGGGGTAAAGAACCAAATGAAGAACACAAAGTTAAAGCTCCTTTTCAAATTGTAGTCATGGAGGAAGAACAAATTGAAGATGAGGATGAAATACATTGTATGGAAGATAAAGGCAATGAGGCCTTCTTAACATTGGCTGAATACGAAGAAGCAATAATACAGAACCAAATCAGTCAAGAGTGGGACAGAGAGGTTGTTCTGCAGACTGGAGAATAGCAAAGATATAATCTGAGGTCAAATGCAAAAATGTCAAGGAGAATCCTGCCCAAAGAGATGTTGTTCAAATAGAGTCACAAATTATCAGACAGAAGAGACCAACAGCTGATCTAGTCATCCTCAAAGCTCCAGTTCAAGAGGTAAGAGGTCCTGACAAGTCACCTTCCCCTTTCAGTTTTGAAGCAGAAGTTCAGAAATTGAAAATATTTGTGCCTCTGTTAGAACTTGTAAAGAGTGAAGTGTTTAGAAAGCCCATCCTTGAAGCTCTTGAGCTGAAAGCCACACAAACCTCCACTGACTCTATCAATTTGCAAGATGATAGACCTGCAGTTGTGCTAAGCCCTATGACCGAACCTGCTGATGATAATTCTCCATCTTTTTATGTCTCCTTGACCATTCATGATAAAATCCTCCACAATTTCCTGCTAGATACAGGGGCTAGCCACAATCTGATGCCAAAAGTTGTCATGGAAAAGTTAGACCTTGATATCACCAGACCATACCATGATCTATTTTCATTTGATTCAAGAAAAGTGAAATGTCTAGGGCTGATTAAAGATCTAGCTATTACTCTAACTTAGCTGCCCATGAAGAACACGGTGATGGACATTGTGGTAGCAGATGTCCCTCCTAAGTTTGGCATGTTGTTGTCCCGAGGATGGATTAAGAGACTTGGTGGGACATTACAGAATGATCTATCTTATGCCACTGTCCCAGTTTTTGGAGGAGAGAGCAGGAGATTATACAGAGAAGCACAGCTGGTATACATCATTAGTGATGAGAAGAATCCTTCTAATCATCCCATTTATGCTGTGGACACTGATTTTGGAGCATGTATTCTCGAAATAGAAGCATTTCAAAGGGCCTCAATGCAGCTCAGGAAACAAACAGTTCAGATTGAGGAAGAGCAAGGAAGTCAAGTTTGGGAGATGTTCTTTGATGGAGCATGTTCCAGGGAGACTGCAGGAGCAGGGGTGGTGCTAATATCTCCAAAACAAGGAAGCACGCAACTGTCTTTTAAGCTGTCCTTCCAAGTAACCAATAATATAGTAGAGTATGAGGCTCTGATATTGGGCTTGAATGCAGCTAAAGACAAAGGAATCAAGAACATAAAGGTGTTTGGAGATGCTGATATGATCATTCAGCAAGTAAACAAAACATTTCAAGCAAAGCACCCAAGGCTAAAAGCATACAGAGATGAGGTATGGAGACTCAAAGATTCCTTTGATAATTTTTATATCTCATACATCCCTAGAGCCAAAAATCAACTTGTTGATTCTCTTGCTGTGTCTGCTAGCTTGTTTATCCCTCCCATGCCTCCCAGACTAGTTTATGAAGTCCAAATGAAATACAGACCATCCTTGCCTGATAATGTCCAGCATTGGAAAGTGTTTGAAGATGATGATGAAGTGAATAGGTTCTTGCAAGTCATTGATGAATTTTTTGAAATGAAAATTGACCAAGAAAATGAAGCCTTGGAAGAAAATCCCCAAGTACAACTTAGAAATAAAATTGGCAAAGATAGCATTGTCCAACTTCCCAGCAATCATATACCTAAGGGTTTAATTCCTCTAGAAAGATTGTTTGACCAGAATGATGTGCCTTACAAGGCTGCCCAAAAAGAAGATCAATCTGCAGTCGGTAAGCATGATATAGGGAGTCCAAGTCAGCAAAGATACATAAACCTGTCCACGCCTCTGTCTGCTGACCAATGTGCTGAATACTGCAATTTAATGAAGCAATTTGCTGATGTCTTTTCATGGGAATACAGTGACCTAAAAACATATGATCGAAAGATCATCCAGCATAAAATCCCTTCAGAGGAAGATACCATCCCTTTTAGGCAGAAGCTGAGACCAATAAATCCTATGCTCCTCCCTCTAATTGAAAAATAAATAAAAAAGTTGTTGGCTACCAAAATTATAGTTCCCCTCAAATATTCAAAATGGCTAGCCAACCTAGTAGTGGTGAGGAAGAAAAGTGGAGAAATCAGGCTCTGTGTTGATTTCAGAAACTTGAACAAATGCTCTAAGAAAGACAATTACCCTTTACCCAAAATGGAGCATTTGTTGTAGAAGGTCTCAGGAGCCAAAGTGATGTCTTTCCTAGATGGATTTTCAGGCTTTAATCAGATTCTTGTACATCCAGATGACCAAGAGAAGACTGCATTCACCACTCCTTGGGGCACTTTTATGTATGCCAAGATGCCTTTTGGATTGATGAATGTTGGAGCCACCTTTCAGAGAGCTATGGATATAGCATTTGTGGGAGAGAAGGATAAATTTGTCCTTATCTACCTTGATGACATAACAATGTACTCCAATAGCCATCAAGATCATTTACATCATTTGAAGAAAGTGTTTTTGAAGTGAAGAAGGTTTGGGATTTCAGTCAATCCTAAAAAGTCACAATTTGCTTTAGAAGAAGGCAAGCTGTTGGGACATATTGTTTCTGCTGAAGGTGTTCGGATTGACCCAGAAAGAGTAAAGGCTATACAGACTTTGTCTGTCTCGAGATCTAAGAAGGATATTTAGTCATTTATGGGCAAGATCAATTTTGTGAGGAGGTTCATACCAAATTTTGCAGAACTTGTGAAGCATATTACCTCCATGTTGAAAAAGGGGTCAGAGATCAAATGGACTGAATCAGCAAGAAAATCATTTGATTCCATTAAAAAAGCTATTATGGAGGCTCCCACTTTAATTAGTCCATATTACAGTAGGGAGTTCCATATATTTTCTTTTGCCTCTGAGGACACCCTTGCAGCAGTATTGTTGCAGGCAAACGAAGAAGGCTCAGAGCATCCGGTGGCATTTTTCAGCAAGACCTTAAGGGATGTTGAATTGAGGTATGATATTATTGAGAAACAAGCATATTCTCTTATCAAATCTTTTAAAGCTTTCAAAATTTATATTCTACATTCCAAGATAATTGCATATGTACCCTTTGCTGCAATAAAAGATGTCCTAACATAGCGTGATGTTGATGGAAGAAGGGCCAGATGGATTGCAAAACTAATTGAATTTAATATAGAATTGAAGTCCACTAAACTTGTCTGAGGTCAAGGTCTTGCCAAACTATTAGCTGAAGAAAATTGCAGAACATTGGACATAAACCTCATGAGCACAAATGCAGAAAATGGTCAAACAAAAGAAGAGGAAGCAACTGAACCAGAGAGAAGACAATCAGTGGCCAAAAATCTAGCTTCTTGTGATTGGTATTCTGCAGTAATTAAATTCTTATTGAATCTAGAAATCCCTCCAGACTTAAGCACAAGTTAAGCCAGAGCACTTAAGCTTAGAGCAGCTAAATATTGCATTAATGTAAATCTGCTCTATTGGAGGGACCCCTCTGGGATTCTTTTGAGGTGTCTGCACAAAGAACAGTCAAGAGAAGTTATGCAACAATTTCATTCCAGCATGTGTGGAGGGCACCATTATTGGAAGACTATAGCTCACAAAATCCTCAGAGCTAGATATTATTGGCCCCATTTATTTTCTGATGTATTTTCATTCGTTAAGTCTTGTGACAGGTGCCAAAGATTTGAAGGGAAACAACAGTTGAAGTCCCTGCCCTTAAAACCAATTCATGCAAAAGGACCTTTTCAGTAGTGGGGCTTGGATTTCATTGGAGAGATCAATCCACATTCCAGTGGCCAACACAGATGGGTATTAGTAGCCATTGATTATTTTACTAAGTGGATTGAAGCAGTCCCTACCAGAAAGGTTGATCATAATGTGGTCATGAAGTTTTTGACAGAGCATATCTTTACGAGGTTTGGTTGTCCACATAAATTAATCACAGATAATGTAGTAACCTTCATAGCAAGAGAATTGGTGGAAATGTGTGATTCAATGGGTATTAAAGTGGTTCATTCCACCTCATATTATCCTCAAGGTAATGGTCTGGCAAAATCTTCCAACAAGAGTTTAATAAGGATAATTAAGAAGCTGTTGGAGGACAAAAAAAAGAATTGGGATTCTAAGCTCAAATATGCACTTTGGGCTGACATAGTGACCGTTAAGAAATCCACAGGGAATTCTCCATTCAAGCTGGTGTATGGCACAGAGGCAGTATTTCCAATTCAGCTTATGCTCCCTGTGGTAAAGTTCCTACAACAAGAACAGAATGAGGAAGAAGATATGGCAAAAAGGATCACTGATTTAGCAGAGGTACATCAGATTAGACAACAACTGTTTGAAAAGGCTGCAGCACATCAGAAAAAGATCAAGGATGCTTTTGACAGGAAGATAAAGAAAGACAATTTTTAGGTTGGAGATCTGGTTCTGAAGTGGGATGCATTAAAGGAAAAGAAAGGCAATCATGGGAAGTTTGATGCTTTCTAGACAGGGCCTTTCATCATTTCTCAAATCCAAGGGAACAACACCTTCATACTGAAAAGTATGGGAGGACAAGTAGTTTTTGATGGCCCAGTTAATGGACGTTTTCTGAAAATTTATGTGGTTTAAGGTCTTTTGGCATTAAAGTTGTAAATATTTTGTTTTTATCAGTTTAGTATAAGCAAAGTAGACTCCATGCCCAATGGAACGCTAGGAATTTTGCTAATTGGTTTTCATCGGAAAGGCATTGATTTACAGGTTCTTGAGACCTCACAGGGAGGATCTCATCCCCAGAAGGAGCCAGTGTTAGCTTTGCTATGTGCTTCAGTGTTTGGAGGACCAAATTTCAAATTTGGCCGTGTGTTCTTGCAAATAGGGAGCCCCGCAGCAATTTGGTTTCTCCTTCCCCTTCATTTTCCTTATTCTCCCTTAACCCCTTCAGCTCTGTTTTCTCCCCAAACCTTGTGTAAGCCCCTCTTCTGTTTAGCCCCTCAGCGCTAAGGCTTTACCCATATAACCGTGCCTACGCAAACGAGCGCTATACGACAATCCGACGCTTTCTCATCACATCAGTCACATAAAACAAGTGTGTTTTTCCGGTCGTCTGATCGCCCATCTCCGATCCAACAGTAATTGCTTGTCCCGCCACCGAAACCTGCACAAGCATTAACCTGCGGGGAAAGCGATTTGCCGCCTATCACATCCACCACGTGTCGCCCTCCTATTGTGATTGCATGGGTTTGTACGTTTTCCACCCATCTCCCATAGGTAGTGCGAGGAAAACCACTTACTATCGTCTCGCCTATTCCCACTCGTTACCCCCCTCGTAGTCCCGACCCGCGATCACCGTTGGATCTGCCCATATGAGATCCAACGACCGTCGTCTTTCCCGCTCTCACGTCTCCCAATAGCCACTGCTAATCAATCACTGTTGTCTATCTTCCTGATCCAACGGTTGATATCTATTATCCACCCGCTTGCACACCCACCATGAAGTCTTCACCACCTTTGACTGAGCCGTGCTTCCAAAGGACAATGGTGGCCATCTACCAGTACCCGACACAGTTATTCTTCAACAACTGCATTCAAGAACATTATGGCCAAAGAACAAGAAGGGCGTTCCTCAAGCAGATCACAACATTTATTAGTTATGGGTCATTCTTTCATAGGACATTCATCTGATCAAGAAGGACAAAAAATATCAGAGAAGATCAAGTTCATTCATTGAAGCAGCAAATCGTAGCAGAGGCCCATTTTAGATAGTTAATGTGGTTGGTGGTCCATTATGACCCCTCCACGCATAGAATAACAGAACATTTTGTAATCAACCTCTATATATACCCACAAAACAGATGTAATCAAGGTTGATGGTTTGGTTTTGATGTAAGGTTCAACTTCTGGAGACTGTAACTACTGTGATACTTGCAGCATCTGGTCTTCATTTTCAGCTAATACAAGCTTCTTTTGCTGTTAATTGTTCAATTTCCACTTCTTCTTTGTTCTAGGTTGTGCCTGTTATGCATTTTTCATGTGCTCTTGATATTTAGCATTTGAGGGGCTGTCATCCCACCTCTATGTTAGAATCTTGTATGTATTATTGAATGTGTTATGCAGGTTTCTTTTACTTAGTGCTAGAGCGCTATCATCCTTTCTGTGCATTAGGAAATAGATTTGCAGACCTTTTTACTGGTTGCAGTCGGCCATCACATGGTCTTGTGCATCTGCTGGTGTGGTCAATATTCTCCATCTTCACCTATTCCTTAAACTGCGAGTGATTGGTGGTCTAAAGCCTTGTAGTCTAGGGGTGTTCACCCATGTCTGGAGTTAAGCATAGTAGAAGTGGTTATCTGGCTTGAATATGCATCATTCCTTCCATTCATCCATTTCCAACATCTTGTTGAGTTTGTAATGTTCCTAAGCATCTCTGAGATACAACCTAGGAGAGTTTCTTGGGGTGATAACAGGAAGAGCCACTAACAATATGGCGGAGCTAATAGCACTAGAACAATGTTTAGAAATCCTAAAGCAGGACAATCTTCATAACATCATAGTTGAGGCTGACTCTGAGCTAATCATCAATTCAGTCAAGAAAATCTGTTGTGGTTCAGCACCGAAAAAGGTCTCAAGACACTGGAGGCTACTTCAGGTCTTTCAAAGGATACAATTCCACCTTCTGCACTTGAGAACCGTAAGTTTCACTCATGTGCAAAGGACGGCCAATAAATTGGCGGACATTCTAGCTAATAAAGGGGCTCTTTGCACCAAAAGCAGTGTCAAGTTTAGATGGCAAGAGATGCCACAGGGTAGTTTGAGGGAGAATTGTCTCAAACAGGCGAATGAGGACCGAACGCTATATCGAAACAAAGTTGATCATCAGCCGCAGAGACTGGGTGTAGTAGCTATGGATCCAATATGAAGTGGTGTTTCATAGGTGATTTTGCAATGGGGATGCAGGTCTCTGCCAGCTTTCTCAGCCCAGGAAAGTGCAAACACAGGGGTCTTAGGTGGAAGTTGCTTGGCAGCCAGCGATTCTCGGATGCTCGGACAACGAATATCAAGGGTGGTATGAAGATTTCCTTCTTCCTTGGGATCAAGCGAATGAGGAGTAGGGGTGAAGTGAAGGACCAGAGTCTTGGCTTGCTCAGCCGACATGAAACCCTCCACATTACTACCTGTAGTATCAATATCGGCTGTGGGGTGGTTTACGGTTTATCGCGCGCCCTTAAGCCAGGAGCAGTTTCTCTGAGTTCCACTCACCACTCTACACGTGGCCAAGGTAGGAGAGAGAATACCACCCTCATCAAGCGGTTATTGTCTCAGCTTATTGGTCATGTGATATGATCCTCCACAGTTGGATCTAGGGAGGATAATCAATGGCCATGATATGGCGTGCATGTTGGTGGATCCAGGTCTTGAAGGGTGTCTGGGAGGGCCACTCACACTTTGCTTTTTTTTCTCCCTGTGGAACTAAAATTCTGTTTAGTTGGGGGGCTTTTCTTTTTCAGATCCGGGTTACTTTTGCTCTATTGTTTGGGTTTCTAGTTACTTCAACCTTTGGGTTAGGAAGTAAAATCTTAGGCTAAATGGTTTAGCCTTTGGTTGTTTGTATTATATGTAAATTTCTCCTTTTGTTTATTTGGAATAGAAGGCACGACTCTTGCATTAACAAAAAAAGAAATATCCACATATACATGTAAATGAATAATATATAATACATGAGATGAAATATGAGGTATTACAAAAAAACACTAACAATATCAATAAAAAATTTCATGAACACAAATGACATCTCAAAAGTCAGATCTAAATAAAACCTTGCCAAAAAAAAACATTAAACTTAAAATAGTTGTATGAAAAAAACAAAATCACGATAATATAAATTACTACATTTAAAGCAACAACAATAAATGTCACATACAACATAAGAAACAAATAGAAAGCAAAAGATACATAATATAATCTACATGCCCATTTATGTATTTCCTTCCCAAGAAAAAACCTTAAACACCATGTCACTTCAAACATGAAAAGTAGAGAAAAAAAAAACAAAATCACGATAATATAAATTATAAAGTAACAACAATAAATGTCACATACAACATAAAAAAACAAATGGAAGCAAAAGATGCATAATATAATCTACATGCCCATTTAAATAATTATGTACATGCCGATTTAAATAATTATGTAGTTCCTTCACAAAGAAAAACCTTAAACACCACGTCACTTCAAACATGAAAAGTGGAGAAAAATAAGAAATACAAATCCATGCATTTAATAAATGATATATTATGTTTCCAAAAAATAAAACCTAAAACACCACTCCACTCCAAGCACGACAAATTGAATTAAGGCACAACTAACATAAATCCATATACTATTTTAAATAATTATATAATCCATCCACAACATAAAATTCTTCAAAACGTTGCTACTTTAAACATGAAACTATGACTTTGAAACTATAGTCATAGTTATGATTATTATGTAATTCATTTACAAGTTAAACCTTAAAACATTACACCACTTTAAATATGAAAGCATAATTAAGACTATAACAAACACTTCTCCCTAAAATTTAGTGCAACACATCCAAAACCATTGTAAACGACACCAAGGTATGTCATGCTACCGCTGTTGAAAATGAGACTATAACTAGCAATTGTCCCAAAAGGTACAAAGAGAGGCCGATAGGATTTTTAAATTGGAATTGTTGAATTTTTCTAGAAGAGATGTTGGTTCAAGTATATTTCTAGTTGTACTCTTTGATCCTTTGTTAATATGGAATCAATAGAATTTTCATCAGAGTAGACTACTTTGATCCAAAACACCCAAAAGAACATAATAAACCTTGAACACGTCAAATATAAATGAGGAGCACAATTCCTAAGAAGAATAATAATAAGTTGTACTATGACTTCTCAGATACTAAGAGAATAACTTGTCAAATATTTCAACCGGAGGCATTGGAGCTTTGTGTAAGGGTAAGTTACTACGAGTCCAATTAAAAATTTATTCAAGAGATTCTAAGTGCTCTGCTTCTCATTTGCAAATTTAAGTCTTTTATCTTTTTAACATTAACAAGGATATTTACATTAACAATACATGAAAATACAAAAATGCCCCTCATACATTTAAGTGCAGGATATTCTTGATTTGTAATACATTTGTCCAAAGACATGTTGATAGCTTGATATATTCAGCCCAATATAGAGGAAAGTAGTTTCATTATAGTATATACAAAGGTTCAACAATGTACTAAACGATGGGTAAAGCATTTAAGTTTAGAGATGAACTGAAACCTTTTAAAAATTGGAAGAAGAGTTTTCATACTCCTCGTTGTCTTCATCCAGCCCTTTTCAGTTGTCTGACCAATACTGTAGTATGCATTTTTTCCATACGTTGGAACCCCTTGGGCTCCCTTTGGAGTCTTTAAAGATTTCAATTATGGCCCAGATTCTGTCCACCTATTGCAGCTGTGTCACATTTTGCCTGCGACTTGCCCCATCCTTTCGTTGATGGAGGTGACCTTTAAGCTGTTGCAATTCAGATATCGAATTATCAAAAGATGTGTTTGACTGCTTGTAGACTGTGGTTGACCTTCTGAATCTATTCTAGAGATTAGGGGCAGCATGAGGAAAGTGCTCCCTTGAAACACAAGAAGGTTGTTCAAGTGGCTCTGACACCATAAGGAATTTGAGATGAAGAGGAAGCTTGCCTTCAAGCACTTAATGTAATCATGACAATTACTTGCTAATTTTCTCTTCTAGCTACTACATTATGGCCTAGTTTGCCGCACCTAGTTGTTAACATTATATGTTAAAGGAAAATCTAATTGGACAAAGTACCTTCATAGTTGATTTGTTAATGCTTTCCAAAATAATCTTATAGGATAGAAGTTCCCCCTACATTTTAAATTAGACTTTAGTTATATTTGATAGGTTGGAGGATCCTGTTCATGTTTTTTTGGACTATGCTTCCTTCTTGCACTATAGTAGTGAGCATCAACCTCTATCAAAAAGTGACTTGTGTGTCCGACCAACTTCATATAAACAGGCATGACAGTTAAGCTAGTCTCCTTGTGGGAGTATACAAGCCACTTTTTGTGGGATTTAAACCCTGGAAGCAGCTTTAACAATGCCCATTTTCACTAACCTGGCTTGCCTCTTGTGGCTGGTTCCTATAATGTTATTGTCTAGCCCTTCCAACTATTGTTTATAAACGTCAGAAACCAGCTATCTGGCAAGCATGTCTTCTTTAGTTCCGATTCTCTGATCTGATGAAATTGACATCTTTCATGAAAGTGCCCTTTCATTGTTGTGATCTACACAGCCAGTTCTGATCCAAAAGTTGTTAATTCTACCAACAATTTATTATTTTCCTTTGTGAAATGTTTCTTGATTCCAATTTTTCCATAAGAAGGAGATGCCTATCAGTTTGATCAGATTCCACTCTTTTTACCTTTCATATCACCTATTTATCCCTAGAAAGGACCCTTTTCTAATGAGGGGCAACAAAAAGTACTTTGCTCAACAGCAATCCATGTCCTTAAAACTTTGGTAACCTCACAGGTCCACATAGTATACTTAACCATTTCTGACTTGTGACAGACCGTATAACATCCATTTGTAAAGCCAATATGATGTAGCTGATCCACAAATGCTAAACTGCTATGAAGAACCATCCATCCAAGTACACTTCGGAGTTAAAAGAAGACCTTGAATTGTTATTTGGCAATACACTGGGATACAAGGCCCATGAGTTGCTTAACTTTATTCTTGGACGTTAAGATAATTATTTACTTTCAAGTTTCTTGTAGTATTTGTGGACCTGTAGGAGAGCACTCAACATGACTTTCTTTTGTCGTTTTCTATCCTAAATTTCCATAAGGAACAAACAATGATTTAATTTTACAGGGTCATACTATAGATTTGATACAACAAAGGGAATATATTCTTCTATACTAAGCAATCAAACAATGGCAAGTGGGCTGCCCAATTTGTAAAGAGGCAAATCTAAAGAGGCAAAAGATTTGGCCTTTGAGGGTCAAAGCGTCACGGAACGACAGGTATATATCACACATCTCCATATGGAAAGCCTTTGTTACAGTGAACATGGGGACCGTATTACATGGGACGGGAGACTTCATAACCAATCGCCTATTGTAGCTAACTCATATGAATACTACATGAGGCAGATATATGACTTACACTACAAATCTTGGTTCTACAAAATCTGTAAGTGGCGAATCCCTCTTAAAGTAATATTATTTTCCTGGTTGTGTGGAGGAATAAAACATTAACATGGGACAACCTCTTGAAGCGGGGCTTCTCGGGACTCAGAAACTGTATTTTCTACAAGGAGCACATGGAATCTGGGAATCATATTTTCTTTATTTGACCCACAACTCGACTGGTTTGGAGTCATATATCCGCACATGGAATCTGGGAATCATATTTTCTTTATTTGACCCACAACTCGACTGGTTTGGAGTCATATATCACATTTTCTACAAATATCTATAAGATAGGCATCCAACCTTGAATAACGCATCACAAATTGGACTGTTGAGAACAATAAATTCAAGGAGATTCCTCTTTTCATAATATGGAAGATTTGGAATGCTCACAATCGCTATTTTTTTATGGGCAGCGGATTAATACAAACTGGATATGCTACAGGATTTTAACTTGGATGTCATCCCTCTCACCAGAAATTGTCACTCCAAAAGATTCATCCTATCGTCTATGTCCTCTGTCTCTTTGCCTACCTGCAGGATATTTTGGATGTTTTGATGGCACGACACAACGTGGCATGTGCGGATCTTGAGCAGTACTCAAGAAAGATGAATGAAAGTTTTCAATATAATATTTCCTGGAATGGAGGACTCTAATTGTTTTATGGGGATTACTTTGCTTTGCGAAAAAGAAGCACGTAAACAATCTCCATATATACAGTGATTCTCGATTCTAGATCTCTAATTGAAAGAATACAAGGACATACTGTTTTTTATCCTCCCACATTATCTGGTTGCATAAAGAGGGTCTGGTTGCATAAAGAGGCTCAAACATATTATGGGTATTCTGAAATGAATATTAATCCTCCCACAGGGTCAAACATATTATGGGTTATTCTGAAATGAATATTAATCCTCCCACATTAATCTGGTTGCATAAATAGGGTCAAACATATTATGGGTATTCTGAAATCACTATTAGTCACATATCAGGGAAGCTAATATTGAGGTGGACAAACTGTCCAAGGATAGTCCCAGAGGGGCATTATAGTATTATATAATCTACAGTATTATTTAGAATGATTTCTAGATCTGAATATTCCTCGGCTGCATTAATGTATATACATCAAAAATAATGTCATGGATTTTATCCTTTTTAATATAAATTCAGCCTTTTTTCCTCTGATAAACACTCTGATATAATTTTTTAATATAAATTCAGCGTTATTTTCTGCTAAACACTAATATAATTGATAATAATAGGACTTTGTTTTATTGATCCATTGAAATGTCCTGGATTTTATCTTTTTTAATATAAATTCAGTGTTTTTTTCCTCCGAAAACACTGATATAATTGATAATAAAAGGCCCTTTTTTTAAATGTTCCATTGAATTTAACATATAAAAGGCTATGGTTCTGATTAGGCCGATTCCTTGGGCATCGACCCTCAAATTGATGATATGAACCGCATAATCAATTGAATGGATGGTTACAAATATACAAAGCTGCATTTGCATCATCCAATGGACAACAAATTGACCCAAGCTATAGAATAGACCAAGCTGAAGGGAACTTGAATAGGCTATGAGAAAATCGACCAAGAAGAAATACAATCGGAGAAATTCCCTTTATGAATGTCATCTATAACATTAAACATTGTGAAGGCACAACCCTACAACTCCAATAATGAAGAATTACCTGTAATCAAAACCTATTGAATAAAGAATTTTCTGTAAACAAAACTTTTGTGAAGGCACAGCCCTACACCCCCAATAATGAAAAATTACCTGTAATCAAAACCTTTTGAATAAAGAATTTTCTGTAAACAAAACTTGTGAAAGGCACAACCCTACACCTCCAATAATAAAGGATTACCTGTAATCAAAACCTATTGAACAAAACCTAAACCAAAAATAGCTTCAGATGCAAAAACGGCAAACCGAACCCAGTAATATACATCCCCTCTTAACAAAATTTCGACTAAAAGGAGATTCTGGCAATGAACTCATATACTAACAAGGCATCCATAAGATATAAGCCTTACAGAGCTTTCAAAATTATCTTAAAACTTTGCCCAGAATCAATCAATCAAGCCCAGGATGTATATACCGTCAATTCTTTTATTCAAATATGATCAAGCCAGAGGAAGGTCCCCATGGCGTAACTCCGCTTGAACGCCAAATATCCTCTGATGGGCAAACCGTATTCATGAAAAAGACTATCGAGCTGCCACTCGGGCATCGATTCGTAATCGACCTTGGAATACCTCGGATAATGCACGGGCAATTGAAACGCGCAAGGGCCGTCTCCCCCTCCATTTCTGGAGGAAAAACCCTTATTTGTATCGCCATTTAAGGACCCTAAAAAGGGATTTTCCAATTCCAGGGCCTTGGCCTCGGCCTCCAGGGCAGTTGGACTCCTTTCCCATCGCAGCAGTGTCTTGCGTATATCTTCCAGCGAATAGACGCGCCAGAGACCGCCTCCGCGCTTTTCATTTTCAGGGCACCGTTGGGTTTTTTATGGTCATTCAAGGCACACCTGAAAACATGGCAGAAGCAGTTATTTTAGCAGATGCAAATTTTTTGAGTTAATCAGTTGCAAGTGAAACAACAGGTGTATTGGCGGTTGCGGAAAACAGGGAGGCCAGGTGTCAGCTTGAGAACGAAAGGGACGACGAAGGTCCCTTTCAAAGGAAGGCCTATCGGCCTAATAACTAACTCTGGTTACTTAAGATTAAACAATATTACATAATTATTAATATCACTCTCTCAAGGCTTAGGCTCAGAGTATTCGAGTATAAAGAACGCATAATATTTAAAAAATTAATTCAAAGAATTAAGAAAAATAACATTGCAATCAACCAAACGAAACAAAGAAAATAACATTACAATTAATAACACACAAAATATTATAAAAAAGATCGAGTACTAATATCCACAATTCTAAGTACAACATTTAAACATTTTAAACAATTAACAACATACAGTAATACATCGAATGAATAAGCATTGTATACCACCTTACCCCATCGTCCATACAAATGCAAACATATCCGTATAAATTTAAACAAATATGCAATATAATCCATATTAAGCTTAACCTAATTATAAGTTGTAGTTTATTTGTAAGATATTTCATGATTTTTTTGGTGTAATTTTTGGTCTAATTTACCTAAAATCTTTGTCCTACAAGTTTGAGTTGTGAACTCTTCACAATTTGAGTGCCCTATGAGTTTTTAAAGGTGTTGAATCCATATATGCAGTAAAAAACCCAATTTTAATAACAAAAAAAAATTAAAAAAAAAAATCACCAAATTCCAACTAAGAACTCCAAAACCTATAATAGTTAGATAACTCCATATAGTTCCTCTAGTCAATGAAAGACCCTCACAGTTCTTTCAAGCTTCAAGGGGACTAAGAAAAGGTTTTCCCTTATCTCCACTTGTTTACATCATAATGGGAGACTCTCTAAGCAAAAGATTAGAAGCAACCCGTCATAGTGGAAACTTGATTGGCCTTCATATCGTTAGAGGAGTTAAATCGTTGAAACATGCCCAATCTGCAGATGATACAATTCTACTTGTAGGTGCTTTGACAATCATAGCCAAGAGATTTAAGCTAATTTTGCAAGATTTTATGATGGATTTAGGAGAACAAATTAATGTAGATAAAAGAAGGATCTATGGATGGAATACTCCTGACAACAAAAATGTACGAAATATCATAAATTCTTGGCTTCAAATCGGAGAAAGAATGGGCACCTTTCAACTATTTGGGTCTTCCCATTTCCATCAAAAGACAAAAACCTAGGGACTAGATAAACATCATTTCCAAAATCAAGAAGAAAAATAACTCTTGGGGCGCAAATTGGTTGAATATAGAAGGCAGACTATTTTTGGTAAAGTCCACTCTCCAAATTTATCAAGCTTCATCTCTTTTAGCTCCCAAAAGTATTCTTGAAAGTATTAACAAAAGCATCAGGAAACTCATATGACAAATAGGTAAAACCACTGGGAAAAAAATACCATCTAGTAAATGGATACATAAGAAGGAAGGTTAAATGTTAGGGATTATGCATGTTGAATCATTCATTAGAAGCAAAATTAGGTGGATATTATTAAAAGAGGACAACACCTAGTGGGCTCAAGCATTGAGAAAGAAATACTTACACAACACAAACGTTGAAAGGCCAAAAATTCATAATTGGAATGAACTTGGAACTTGCACTTGGAACCTATGTACAAAGGACATAAATTGAATAATGAAACACATAAGTTGGTCTCCTAGCAATGGAAGGAAAACAAACTTTTTTTTTTTCTAAGTAAGTGTAATTCTATTAAGAAAGAGAGAAGGTATTTACATAGTGACCGCAGTCAGTACATTGCTCTGATAAGAGCCATCATTCCAAAAACTAACTTAAGCCTCCTTCCAGAGGAAAAAGAAATACATGACCATGTTCTAAAACCACCCATGGAGTCCTATGCATCCCAAACAAAAGCCAGGAGACCCGTACATAAAAAACCAGAAGATACCCATAACCCAGATGATTAAGAAGCAGCCCGAGGATAGCCAAAACTTGATCAAAAAGAAGGAAGACCACCTTCAGTAGAAGCATGCTACTCATTAGGTCGTTCCTCCATAATTCGGCACCAACCGAATTCTGGTTCATCCTCAAAAGGAGCATTGAACTGAGCAGAAGGACCGGGATTGGCAGGCTGCATCTCTGTGTCCTGAATACCTCCTCCTGGTTCAGCTCGAGCAGGCTATGGCATCATACCAATGCCAAGCTGGAACGCAGGGGGAGGACCAACAGCAGCTCCCGAACCTCCCGTATGACTATTAGAGCCTTCCAATTGCGTCAATTCATAAAGCACCACAGAGATGTGTGCAATGACCCGTGGCTGATGAAGCGAATTGTTGAAAGTGAAAATGGTTGACCCAGTCGTTGAAGGTGGCCCTAGAGGCGGATTGGAGACGCGGCGCCTTCCATGCCCACTACGGGTGCTCGGATAATGCCTAGTGAACAGCTCGCTGGTGGCCAACGAGTCCGAAGTGGAGTCATTGGGGGCACGCCTGGGTTGGCGTCGGCGGCAACCCATTCTCTGTCAAAGACGGGCCATAATGGGAAGGGCCTTAGAGGGATATTCACCAAACACCACACTGAAACCTTTAAAGCAGACAGAGGTGGGAGAGGACTGAACGAGACAAGAGGGCTTGTTCTCCACTGTCTTCCACCCACCCCTTTCCAAGACCGAGCCCAGAACAGGGCAAATGTACAAGAGGTTCGAGCTTAGGGAAGAAGAACTCAGAGGCCTCCTCCCAGAGCCTAATAGCATACCAGAAGGAATGCCGCCAAACTCTAAACTAAAAACCTGAGAACCAACAGAGATGGGATAAGAACGAACGGGACCGGAGAGGCAGTTTTCTTCAGTATCCCCCCCATCCTCTTCGAATTCTTTGCGCGATACAGGACCAATGCACCCGAGACCCGAGATTGAGGGTGGTATGCTCAGAGGCCACCTCCCAAAGCCAAAACTCCGGCCAGTACCCCGGAGAGAATTTGCAAAAACCAGACACAGCGTCTCCGCTTCAGGCTCAGAATTGACAGAGAGAAACCAGCTCAACACCTCACCTCGCTGCACCGTGCTTGCATTGCCATGCCCCTCCTTATAATTGTTTGCCTCTTCTCGATTAATCCACACCATAACTGCCTCATTGATGGAGGCCACCATCGCTTGCAGGTCACAGCGTGCGAGAGCGGAAGCCATAACAGCGGATCCTGTAGCACTTAACGGGAAATTGTAATGGCCTGCATGCCAGGCTTCCCTCCCCCGATTGACATTAAACATCTCGTACAGGGTGGGCAGGTGTCGAGCCGCCTCCCACCACCCCTGTCCCATCACGCTGATCGCCTCTCTATTCACCCGCATCCGGGGGGAAGGAAAACAAACTTATGGGAGGACATCAAAAGCATTAAATCTCCCTCTGAAACAAGGTAGGACTTTAAAGTATTAGAATGGTATATGAGAGACCAAAACTATGTGCATTTATGGGACATATCTGAGTGGGATGAAAACAATGGTTTATAGGAAAACTGGATCAACATTAGAGTTCCAGGGGAGCTAAGATGTACTTACCTCTCTTTCCTAAGTGTGTTGAAAGGTCATGCCCCTGCATGCAAGAATTTTGAAGATGAAAGAGGATGGACTGAAGAGAACACAATCTTTTTTGTTAAAAAATGCAATTAACTAGCAAATAACAAACCTGAAAATGCTCATGCATGCAAAATTTGGAAATCAGTTTGGCACAAAAATGGAATTCCCAAGGTAAATGCCTTTTGTTGACTATTGGTGCATGGGAAACATATATATATATATATATATATATATATATATATATTATATATATATATATATGTATATGTATATGTATATGTATATGTATACATATACTATACATATACATATACATATATATATATATATATATATATATATATATATATATATATATATATCCCCCCTAGATGTGATGTTAATTTTTTATAACAATGGTATGTTCTATGCATTAGCACAATTTACTTTCAATGTTCCTTATCAACCCAATGACAATTTCCAAAAGTAGCAATCACATTAACTTAAACACATTGATAGTAAATGTAGATAGAACATAAAAACATGTGCAGAAGACAAGCCAAGACAAGAGGACACAAGATTTGGCGTATGCCAGGGAAAAACACCAATGTGGAGAAAATCCTTTTATCAAATCTTCCTATTATTCTTCAATAGTTTAGTAGAGAAAGAGAGATCAAATTCACTTGTCCAATACATAGACAAAACAACTCTGTCAAAATCAGCAGTCAACAACAGTCAATTGTAGCCCTAACCAAAAAGTTGTAAGATAAAATTGACTTGGGGTTTGAGTCAAGGTTGACCTGGTTAAACAGTAGTGGTTTTTGGCACATGGTATAGTGTACCCATGGTATTACGACCCATGGTATTGCATGTAATGGAGCCTATAAAAGACAAGAAGACTTCATTGTAAGATGGGCCTGGGAGGTGAGCGGTGAAGGCTCACTTGGCTATCTTGGCCAAGATTTTGACCAAGGATAATGGGATCTCATTGGGTTGGGTTTTTCCCCAGATTTTGGGTTTTCTTGAATAAACATTTGTGTTTATGTGTTTATGATTGTTGTTGGTTATTGATCCTCTTGGTAAATCTGCGTAAATAATTTATCTCTCTGCAATAAATTCTTAATAATTGATACCAGAACCAAGAGTTGGCTTCAGAAGGATGCTTCTGTCGCCAAAGGTTTACGGTCTAATGAATAAAGCTTGGAAGATCTGTTATATCGATGCAGATCTAGGATCATTTGATCTCGATCTAGGATCAAGAAGGGATCTATTGAATCTTTTTACGAGGTAAAAGGATCACATTAGCAAGGCAATGAAGTCTCAAGTGATATGAAGCATGGAAGCTCGCTGCAAAGTGTAGTTCGACCATCAAGGATTTCATGGTGGACCTATTGTTGATAATGCGCAGATGAGGAGATCAAGATATCACAAAGAAGATCACCCAATGTGAATTGTGAAGCACCATTGAAATGTTGTATGACGCCAGCGTAAAATGTGAGGCCTAAGACCAACGCAAAATGTTAATGGCATATGCAAATTGGGTCAAGGAGAGTATTGACTTCGAAGTTCTCTCCTTCTGTGATTGGAGGCGTTTTAAAAACCCAACGAAACATGTTGTGGATGAGAGGAGGTAAAAAAGGTCGGATCCAGTTTTGTAGCTCCAAATACTGTTAGTGAAAGGGGGTGAGACCGTTTATGTCAAGACAAATCTCGCCATTGTAGAACAAGATCATTGTCACCACTTCGAAGCTCGACTCAATGGGTAGAAGAGGAGCCTTCCAAATTAGAAAATGAAGAAGCAGGGAACGCTAATGAGAAGTGCAAGAACATTGCCTCTTCTTCTTGTTCTTCGTTCGTGAGCTCCACAAAGCGAAGAGGTTCAAAGTGCTAGAGTCTGAAAGATATTCTCTTGTACAAAATAAAAAGTGAGGGCATAGACCACACCATAGAGCAATACTGGGCTCTATCCTTCGCTAGCCATGCAAAACAATCCTCAAAGAAACATAAGATACCTAAAAAATCTGAAAATTCGAAGCCTGCAGCAGCCAAAAAAGATAAATGCGACTATGAGAATGAGTTGTAGTGGCTAGATGCGTAGGTGAAGGCGTCAATGGTCTAATAGACATTGTTAGAAGTTGTGTCGATGGTTTGTCGAACGATGTTGGATGTTGTGCTAGTGAGTGTTTTGTGTCTACATCAGCAAAAAAAAATGGACCAGGAATATATTCAAACCAACACTGGAAGATTCAAAAGGGTCATATCATTATTTTAGATTCCACGTAATTTTGTTTTTTATGGCTATTAGTGAAAACACGTGACTAGAGACCATCAACTTGCATGGATGATGGTTCGTGCAAGGAATGGCTCGTGGGAATATTTCACTTTGTGCATTTTAAAATCATGGCGAGAGGATGGATGTTGGATGAGCAACATGCACATATGAGTAACGAGCAGCGTTGTGAATAGGGGATGGAATGGCCAAAAAAGTTTTTTTGGCACAAAAGATCGAAAACAAGAGTGAAGGATTTTTTTAATTTATTTTTAATCCCGACAAGTGATCACATTGATTAATGGCATAAGTTCGTGTGATTCATGAGCTCTACTTGTAATGCGTGTTTGAGCAATGGAGTTAAAACATAAAAGTGGCTAGGGTTTCGCTGGAAAGCATCAAGTTCAAATATTGCAAAAGCAAGAAAGGTTGTGTAAAAGTGAGAGAGGATATGTGGACGTGGATTAATTAATTGATGAACCATGTACCTGAAAACAAATGCCTAGATAACTGGTGGCTACAACGACTGTTGACCCATGTAATTTGGTAGATGGGTTCTTTTTTATATGGACATTGGTGTTATATGTACAAAGACAACAACAAGGGTAAACAACAAAAAAAAAAAATTATGGAGCCAAATTTTAGTACATGTAAATGGGCATACTATTGTAAGACCTGGTAAGGCATGTGTACCCTAGGAAATTACTGGTAAAGTCTAGGTTAGACCTAGGTAAAAAAAAATATGAGGGGGGTAAGGGCTAGAGTGAGCGGGGTTGTCTCACTTAGTAGTTTTGGCTGGATTTAGTCAAGGGACCCCAAGTCAAGTTTAAGGGGGGAATTGTTAGGTAAAATTGACTCGAGGTTTGAGTCAAGGTTGACTTGGTTAAACATTAGTGGTTTTGGGCACATGGTATAGTGTACCCATGGTATTGCATGTAATGGAGCCTACAAAAGGTCGGAAGACTTCATTGTAAGATGGGCCTGAGAGGTGAGTGTTGAAGGCTCACTTGGCCATCTTGGCCAGGATTTTGGCCAAGGATAATGAGATCTCATTGGGTTAGGTTTTTCCCCAGATTTGGGGTTTTCTCTGATAAACATGTGTGTTTATGTGTTTATGATTGTTGCTAGTTATTGTTCCTCTTAGAAAATCTGTGTAAATAATTTTCTCTCTGCAGTAAATTCTTAACAAAAGTCAATGTTGATCAAATCAACATCAAAATGTCCTCCAAGCAGCTCGATCAACAATTGTCCAATTCGGCCTTCCAGGAGAGTCAAAGTTAGCGAAAAATAGTTCGGTCAAACCCAGTCAAACACAACTGTAATTTCTATGGTCAAATGTCGAAGTCAACGCTAAAGTCAACCCTGGTCAAACTATCCCAATCATCTCGATTTCTATGCCAATAAAAGCAGCCTCCAAAAATCGAAATTTTTCTCTCAAGATCAAAGTCAACGGAGGTAAAATAATCCCTAGTCAACGCTGGTCTGTTTTACTGAAATTCGACCTATTCTGCCCCAGAAGTAGTTGGCCTCCTACCACACGTGCGAAGAAGAGAAGAGTTGCCTCCAAGTTGTACAAACCAATCAAGAGAGGAGAGAAAGAGATGTGTGATGTGATGAGTGATGTCCAAATGAGGAGAGTGGTCATTCCTATTTATACAAATCGATGAGGGTGAGGAGACACACCTATTGGGCTTTATGAGCCTACATTTGACTAAGGTCGACCTCGACAATTTGTGCTTGAGAGAGAATAAGTTCAAAATTCCACTTCTGCTTATCAGAATGAGATGATATTTATATCAAAACTGTACCTCTTGAAAAGAGGAATCAAATAAAATAATCATCTCCATAATATGAGCTATCCTAAGGTGTAATTTTTCCCTAGTTTCCAATTTTAGCACTCCCTCTCAACTAGGGAGAATTCAACATGCTAATCCATCTGTCATCATGCCATCCTATCATCTTGTACCATCTTTGTCATCATTTCTTTACTTTGTTGAACCATGAATTAATAATGAAGAATAAGTGATCGAGAGTGAGTGATAAGATCATACCACTCTCCACTAATAAAAGTCAGTCCTTGATCCCAGATCAAGTTGTTGAACACTAGGCATCCTAGTCATAGGGAGTACAATAGTACATGATGCATCCATCAGTAGTGATATGGTTCCTAACCATATTTTCCCAACCCATTTTCCATATGAGAGGTACTTCCCATGAGTCCCAGACTCCATGGGTAGGATGTGTGATGGGGCAACGACAGGAGAAGGTGAACCACTCACCTTACATACACGTGTTTGCAATCATAGGGGTAGGTGAAAAACTCACCCTACACACGTGTCAACCATCATGGGGTGTCACAGGGGAAGGTGAACCACTCACCCTGTACATAACACACCACTAGGGGAAGGTGAACCACTCACCCTATGGTCGCTCATAGCTCCAAGAAGCACCCCAAGCCCCCAGGAGCTCCCAGAGCTCAGTGTGCAACTCATGCAAGACCCTCATAGGAGGGTTGTTCCACGACTCCAAGTATCTCTTGGAAGGTTAATAATTTGACCTTCCCCAAAGGCTTCATGAGAATGTCTGAAACCTTCTCGTCCATCCTAATGTGTTGGAGCCTTATAGCTCCCCATTGTACCATATCTCGAATAAAGTGGTACCTGATATCAATTTTCTCAGAGCGGTCGTGGAACACGAGATTCTTTGAGAGGAAAATCCCACTCTAGTTGTAGTAGAATATCATAGTGGTATCTAACACGTGCTCAAATAACTCATTGAAGAGATTTCTCAACCAAATTGCTTCACAACAGGCCATACTTGTAGTAATGTATTCTACCTCGGCGATGCTTAAAGAAATCGATTTCTGCTTCCTGCTCATCTAAGATATTGAAGAATATCCCAAAGAGAAGCATCACCTAGACATGATCTTACGATCCACCACACTGTCGCCCAGTCAACATCTGAATATCTGTGTAGCCTCAAGTTCCCGACAGTGTATCTCAGTCCATAGTGGATTGTGCCCGAGAGATATCTCAAGATATTCTTAGCAACAATCCAATGAATGTGATGAGGCTCGACCATAAATTGACTCAACATGTTCACAACAAAGCATATGTAAGGATGAAGAGTTTACCAAGAACATCAGGGCCCCCACAAGTTGATGATACTCGAAAGGGTTCCCTAATTCGGGCCCAACAACACTACCACATAGCTTCTTGAAGTTGAGTTCCATCAGAGTAGATACGGACTTGTAGTCCACCATCCCACATCTCTCAAGCAGCTCCACAATGTATTTTCCTTGAGAAAGGAAAATCTCACTTGGCTTTTTCCATACATCTAGTCCTCGGAAGTAGTGCATCATTCCTAGATCCTTCATCTCGAATTCGGAAGCCAACTCCCTCTTACATAGATGAATGAGAGAGTCACCACTTGTCAGAAAGAGATCATCCACATAAAGGACCAAAATGATAGGTTTGTTCTTTTAAACCTTGAAGTATAGGTTCGAGTCAACATTGCTCCTTGTAAATCCCAGTTTCATAAGATAGCTATCAATCCTCTCATATCAAGCCCTAGGGGCTTGCTTCAACCCATAAAGGGCTTTCTTCAACCCATAAAGGGCTTTCTTCACCCTGCATACATGTGTCTCACAATCTAGAACTTTGAACCCCTCAGGATGTTCCACATAGACATCCTCTTTAAGAGAGCCATGCAAGAAGACAATTTTGACATCCATATGGTGAAGGCTCCACACTTGTGAGGCAACAAGGGCTATGATCGAACGGATGGTGGTATATCAGGAAACTAGTGCAAATATCTCATCACAGTATTCTTCTTCCTTTTGAGAGAAGCCCCGAGCAACGAATCTGGCCTTGAACTTTTCAACACTCTCATTAGCTCCATGTTTGATCTTGTAGAGCCATTTTGAAGTGACCACTGACTTTTCCTTGGGTCTAGGAACCACATCCTAGACATCATTCTTCGTGATAGAATCATATTCCTCATTCATCACATCCTTCCAAACTTGGTGTTTCACGACTTCTTAGAATGTACAAGGCTCAAATTGTACAATGGTACTCAAGGTAGCTAAGTACCCTTGGCACCTATTTGGCTTCTTGCGTTTACGAAATGTCCCCCTTTGTGCAATATTTCTCTCATCATCTTCAAGAGTATATTTGAGCCATAAAGGTATTTTTCTTGAAGAAGTGGGCTCACTAGGAGGTGGATGAATGGGATCCATCAGACCTTCCACATCATGCATTGGTTCATCAGACGAAAGTTCATCATGTTTTCCTGCATCAACATTATCATTTTCCTTCTTAGGGATAGGAAGATCTCAGACTTTCCTAAGAGTAGAATCTTTATCGAAAGTGACATCATGACTTAATTCAACTTCCCTTTGACTAGGCACATAGATTTTATATGCCTTCGAAGTTTCATTCTAGCCCACAAACGTTCCTTTCTTCCTAGATGCATCTAATTTGTTTCTTTTCTCTTTTAGGACATGAAAATATACAAGACAACCAAAAATTCTAAAATGAGAAACATTGGGTTTCTTACTGGTGAATACTTCTTCGGGTGTCTTGAAGTCCAATGCTTGATGTGGGCATCTATTTTGAACATACACAATGGTGTTGGTAGCTTCTCCCCATAAAATTTGGTAAACCTTGGTCACGAAGCATGGCACATGTGGCTTCTATGATAGTACGAGTCTTCCTTTCAGCAACTCCACTTTTTTCCAGGAATATATATAGTATTGGTCTTCCTCTTAATGTCAACTTCTCTACAATAGTCATTGAATCCATTTGACTCATATTCGGTCCCATTATCAGTCCTCAATATTTTGATCTTCTTCCCTGTTTTATTCTCAACCAAGGCTTTGAAAGAGCGGAACCATTTGAACACTTCATCCTTTGTTTTTAAAAAATAGATCCATGTTTTGTGAGAGAAGTCATACACACAAATAAAATAACACAAATATCCACCCAAATATGTCACGAGAAACATACCTAATAGATCAGAAAGAACCAATTGAATAATATCGATAGTTTGAGTTTCACTTGAGGGGAATGGTCCCCTTGTATGTTTTCCAGCTTCACAACCTTGACAAACACCTTCATGATCTAAGTTTCATTCGGGCATACATGTGACCATCTTCCTTACATTAGGTAAGGCTTTGAAATAAAGGTGAGCAAATCTTCAATGCCATAATTTGGATTGAAGAGAAGTATCACAAGTCATTTCTCCCAACATACTTCCCCCAAACTGATAAAGACCTTCAACGCTGAATCCAAGAGTGAATGCATCTCTTGGGTTCCTTTGCCAAACACAAACCTTCCCATCAATGAATGTCACCTTAAAACCTTTATCTTCCATCGCTAAAATAGAGACCAAATTCTTTTTCATATCAGGTACATACAATAATTCTTGTAAATGAAGGGTTTGACCTTGTTTTAAGTGAAGAGTAATAGTCCCAATTCCTTTCACGAGATAAGTGGCATTATCCCCAAGTATAATCTCCATATTCATCTTCTTTTCAATAAAGTTAGAGAGAGCTTCTTTGTACCTAGTGAAATGCCCTGAGGCACCATTATCAATCAACCAATGATCCAATGTATCTGGAGGAGAGGCGGTGGTGAGGGTAGAATAAATATAAAATTCCTTTTGATTTACAACATTAACTTCTTCATATCTAGAGTTTCTCAACTTCTTGGGAGGAAATTTCGAGCAACAAGAGCATTCCTTTTTCCTTTGTTGTTGAACCTGTTGTTCCTTTGATTTCCATTGCCCTTGAGGTTATTGTTATTGTTATCATCATCTCTTGGAGTATCCTTCTTGTGAGGAGACTCTCTAGCGAAGTGGCCAAACCTGTTACAATTGAAGCATATTCCTTTTCTTCCTTCTTTGAATCCCAGTTTGAACACTTGACCTTGTTTTCTTGGACCAACATTGTTCTTCCTCTTAGTATGAGCGGAGAAGGCAATAGGATTGTTTCCATTTTAGGGCTTGTCTATTTCTATCATCCTTATTTCTTCTCGAGTGCATCTATCCAATAGTTCGTCAAATCTCAGAATCCTGTCATTGTTGAAGATGGTAGTGTTGAACACATCCCATTCTCTTGTAAGGCATCCAAGTACAATAAGAGTGAGCTCCTTGTCACCAATGACTTCTCCAATAGATAGGAGATCATTATTGATTTAGATAATCCTCATGAAGTAGGATTGGATGGATTATCCTCTATCCATCTTGATGTCTTTCAACTTGTTCTTGAGAAAGAGAACTTGATTTTCATTATTTACTTTGAACATCCCAACTAGCTTGTCACACATCTCCTTAGATGTTTCCAAATCAGAATATAGGCAACCAAAGGCTTGTGAATAGAATGAACAATAAGTTTCTTAGCTTTAACCTCACCTTTTTTGTACTTGGTTTGTGCAGTTGCAGATGCATTTGAAGGAGGGTACACCATTATTCCTTTGACATAGTCCATGACATCATTTTCTTCCAAAGTTAGATCTAGAGACATCTTCCATGCATGATAGTCGGCTTTGTCCTTAAGCTTGTCCTCGGAATTGAAGTAAGATGTAGTCGTCACTGGGACTAGTTCCAAGTCCTTGTCTACCAACTTCCCTTTGTGATTTCTTTTCCTCACTCTTGCTTGGGCTTTGTCTTCACTTGAGCTCTGATACCATGCTAATTTTAGATAACAATGGTATGTTCTATGCTTTAGCACAATTTACTTCAATGTTCCTTATCATCCCAATAACAATTTCCAAAAGTAGCAATCACATTAACTTAAACACATTGATAGTAAATGCAGATAGAACATAAAAACATGTGCAGAAGACAAGCCAAGACAAGAGGACACAAGATTTGGCGGATGCCAGGGAAAAACCATATTGCGGGGAAAACCCTTTGATCAAATCTTCTTATTATTCTTCAATAGTTCGACAGAGAGAGAGAGAGAGAAAGTACATAGATCAAATTCACTTGCCCAATACATAGACAAAATAACTATGTCAAAATCAACAGTGAACAACAGTCAACTGTAGCCCTAACCAAAAAGTCAACGCTGGTCAAATCACCATCAAAATGTCATCCAAGCATCTTGGTCAACAACTATCCAATTCGGCCTTCCAGGAGAGTCAAAGTCAACCCGAAACACTGCTATAATTTCTGTGGTCAAATGCTCAAGTCAACGCTCAAGTCAACCTTGGTCAAACTATCCCAATCAATTAGATTTCTGTGCCAATAAATGCGGCCTCCAAAAATCGAAATTCTTCCATCAAGATTAAAGCCAATGGAGATCAAATAAGCCCTGGTTGACGATGGTCTGTTTTCCTAAAATTCGACCTGTTTTTCCCCAGAAGAATTCAGCCTCTTTCCACACATGCGAAGAAGAGAAGAGTTGCCTCCAAGCTGTACAAACCAATCAAGACAGGAGAGAGAGAGATGTGTGATGTGATGAGTGATGTCCAAATGAGGAAAGAGGTCACTCCTATTTATAAAAAACAATGAGGGTGAGGAGACACATCTATTGGGCTTTATGAGCCTACATTTGATTGAGGCAGACCTTGACAATTTGTGCATGAGAGAGAATAAATTAAAAATTCAACTTCTGCTTGTGAGGATGAGATGCTCTTTATATCAAAATTGTCCCTCTCGAAAAGAGGAATCTAATGCAATAATCATCTCCATAATATGAGTTGTCCTAAGGTGGAATTTGGTTCTAGTTGCCAATTTTAACATGTGCTTTATGTTAGATCTCGGAAGAGAGCATTCCCCATTTGTTTATGGAATGCAACTATGCAAGAAATATTTGGGAGGAAGCCCTGGAAAAACTCCAGATCTTCATGAAAATACCTAAAGATTGGACCTCTATGTTGCGGACTTGGTACTTAGATTGTAATATAAACCTAATAAGGAAAAATATCCTCAAAAGAGTTGACAACACCCACCCAAAATGCATTCACTGGAGAATATGGATGGAAAGAAACAAAGCCATATTCAACAATAGGTTGCTCCCAACTCCTCTCTCCACTACAGATGCTAAAGCTTTAATGTTTGATGCTCTCTCTTTAATTGGAATTTCAAGAAATTGGGAGGATAACATCAGCGCAATAGAACTCAATTGGATCCAAGGGTTCAAACCTATAAGCACCATCAACATAGGAAGTTTTAATCCAAAATTCCCTCTAAACTAGGAGCTAAGACTAAGTCAAGTTGATTTAGAGGATCGGGAAAAACAAAAGGGAAGTTACATGCTATGCTTCGATGGGGCTTCCAAAGGAAATCTTGACCCTTCTCGAGTAGGAGACCAAATAAAAAATGCTACTAGAGGACTCTTTTTGTCAAATGCCTAGGGTTTAGGTCATTGTACCAATAATCGATTGGTGCCTTAGATTTGTGGAAGGGATTGCGATTGCTTATTAGAAATGGCATCAGGGAAGCCATTATTATTGGGGACTCTAGTTAGACAATACAACATTTTAACAAAGGTACAACTGATGAAAATCCTAGTTTGGTTTGGAAAAGAAGTGGGGCTTTCAAAAAGTTGTTCACAAGAATAGAAGGATACCAAGTATCGAGGGACAAAAACCAAACAGCTAATCAAAAGGTAAATGAAGGTATATTATTATGTCAGGGTACCATACAAATCAATGATCAGGTATGCAACAGATATCCCCCTTAATTTATTTGAGATAATCCTCCTCCAAGCTGCCTTACAACATGTTTCTTATAGTAATTAAAAAAACATGTTATGCTCTCAATACACAGAGTCCTTTTTGGCCAGCTCCCCTTCATTCCAGTTCCAAAAGTCCTCTTTAAACCATATTCATTTCTCCTCAATAATCATTGAAATAACTGTACTTTCAAATTTTCAAATCCCAATCACTAGAACCCATATCTTGATCAATTCAGTAACGAACAGGGATGATGTTATAATCAGTGCAAGAATGATTATGGGCAAGACTCTTTGAGTTGTCCTTGGCAAAACTGATCCGCAACCAACCAAAGAAAAAATGCTCAAAAACAATAGGCTCTGTGATCATGTATTGTTTGCAAAGGAATCTTAGGCAATCTCTCTATTTTGTGGCATCATCAAGCTTCTTTCTTCAGTGGAAGATGACCATTGTGGGAAACCTTGTTCAACACGGACATTTTGATAATTTAGAACATAATTTGGACATAAAAAATGAAAGACTATTTATGTGCAATGTTGAAGCCCCCTTATGTGGAGATGTTGCCTTGAAAGATCTCAGTGACTTGGGGCTTTTACTTTCTCCCTCATTTCTCACAAAGAGACTAGATTCTTCTTCAATTCTGGTCAATCAAGCAAATTCCATACAATACAAACAAATATGGAAAAAGACAGGCTCAAAAAAGAAAATAGAGAGGTGCATACAAGTAGAGAAAGGTTCAAAAATTTCTTTACCAATTTTCAAAAAAAAAAATTAATCCAAACTATAACAAGTTATAAAAAAACCACTATTATATACTTTTTGTTCTTTTTCATGATATTTTACTTATTCTTTTCTATTTAATGCTATCTATACTTACAGGGCTTCCCAACTCTACAAAACTTTATATATGAAACGATACAAGTATGTCACACCTCTAAAAACCTCTTGAAAAAGGCTAAGATCTCTAACCTTACTAAGCAATGTAACCTTTAGCTCTCTCGCTCTTGGCCAAACTCTAATCTAATATAAAGAATACCCGTTCTTATTAAAAAAAAATAACACGCCCTTTTCAATTTGAAAAAAAAAGAGTGGAAATTTAAAACATTGAAATTATGATATTTCAAAAAATTCCCAGCATAAAATATTATCATTTTTCAAAAGATTTTCCGTAAAAGATATTATTTTTTTTCAAAAATTCCCCATAAAAAAGTATTTAACATTGAAATTTTTTATTACGGTCTTTCTCTTATCATTAATTATCATTTCTTATTAACATTAAAATTCTTTATTATAGTCTATCTTATCATTAATTATTATTTCTTATTAGTATGAATAATTCATTTGAGGCATAGTAAATCAATAGTTTACTATGCAATTTAGACATATAACTATACCTTAGGTTCTGCTGAAAAATAACTCGGGTCTTTGAATTGAATTAAATATTTGAAATTATAAAGTGAATGGTAAATATTATCCAAAAAAATATCATCATAACATGATAATTAATGTTTACCAGTTTAAACAATAGATAAGATAATAAAGATTATTATATTTATGTCCAACTAATGACCATAAAATAGGTTAAAGGGACTGTTGAGTACATTGATGTATATACAAAGCGGGAGAACCAAACAATCTCTTATAAAAGATACAATGCATGAAGTAAATCAACATCTGGTCCTAGCAGAGAAGATCCAGGAACTAATAGGTCTTAGGATTAGACCCATCTCTCTTGACATCTGAGGGTGAATGAATAACACTGAAGAAACTCAACAAAGTTTGTTCGCCTGATGAAGAGCCAATGGCAAGTGCAGACTGTCTACTAAATTGTTTCCTAGGGGGGTTCACATGCTGTTGAATGCTGGAGGACCTAGTCCATCTCCCAGGAATGGCTCTGAGACGGAACTGTTGCTGAGATCTCGTGTGTCAGGGTGAGGTCCCACAGATCCTCACTGATTTGGAGTCTGGATATGTACTGGTATCAATAAATCTCTTGGTGCCTCTGTCTGAAGGTAGTACCCTGAAAAATGTCATGATCCTCTATGTGGGGTCTAGTCTGATGGGAGGCTGAAGAATATGCGCTCAGAACCTAAGAGCCTCCTGCATATATAGGGCCAAACATCTCTGAGCGGGGTACCTAAAAAAGTCGACAAGGATCCGAGAATCTTGAACAAGCAAAGGAACCTTCCTTTGATCTCGTAGTAGACAGGGCATCCAAGGATGAAGTGCACCTTGGTCTCCACTTCCTGTAAATGACATACTTGGCAGAGTCTGTCTAGTCTATCCACCTGGTGGTCCATCTCTACCCGAAGTCTATGAGAACCTACTATGAACTGGCCTAGAGGAATGCGAAGAGCATGCATCCAGTGGTGAAACGAACACTGGGGTCAAACAATGAGCCCGTCTCTCAACTCCAAGAAGTGCTCAGCGTAGAAGGTCATCTTTGGGCGCAAACCTGCTGGAGGATTGACCCAGGTGACCTGGACGAATTGCTTGTAGATGTCCTCCCTGATGATCTTGTTTAGCTCCTGTTTAGTAGATAAAAGGTGACCAAGAGCATCTAAGGAATATCGGAAAAGAGGGAGACGGTCCAACTGAATTCCCACTGACTCCAAGAGGTTTGAAACTCCTCTAAACCAACATTTGGCTCGTCTTGAGGGAGTAGAACGGGCAATAGTCTCAGAAGAGCAATATGCCAAGTAAGGATATCGGTCCCTACTCTTTATCGAGTCTGCCAAGCCCTAGACACGATGCAAGAATGAAACCAATCTTAAGACTGTCTCAAGCCGAAAGGGCTGTGCTCCAAACTTTGCAAGGATGATGTGTTGCGACACTGTCAGTTTGCACCTAATGATGCGGTAGAGAAGAAGAATCTATATTCTCTCTCGGCTGAAACCCAATTTGACTCAAGTAAAGACAGTCCCCAAATCTTTGAGCCATATAGAATAGTGGGACAGATCAAGGTGTCCATGAGGCTCAACTTGGATGAGATGTCCTGGAAGTGATGTCGAAAGCATTGTCTCTCGAGAAGGGCTAAGGATCCATATCCTTTGTTGATCGGAGGCTGAAGCGTTGGTCGCAAACTGAAGCAGGGACCTGAGAATTGCACCCCCAAGTAAGTATATGTGCTGGCGATCTCAATCTCCTCCCATTTGAATAGAAAGTGAAAGTCTGAGGTTTTCTTCACCCCATTGAAGATCATAACCTTGGTTTTACCCAGGTTGACCGTCAACTGTCGATGGTCACAAAAAAGAGCTAAGGCATCTAGGTGCCTCAGTAATCCTTCTGGGGATGAGGAGAGGAGGACCACGTCGTCAACAAAGAGTATAATGGATATCAGAACCTGGTGAAGAAGGCAACCATCAGTGTCCTGGATATGCTTGTGTAGAAATGCTTCCAACTCATCAATATAGATCCCAAATAGGGTAGGGGACAGTGGACAACCCTGCGTAACCCCATTAGTGCTTTGAATGAAATCAGACATCCCATGCGCTGTGTGAAGATGACCAAGAACAGAGTCATATAGGCCCATAATAACGGTCAATAGGGTTGTAGAGATGCCAATATCTCCGAGTCTCTAGAGTAAGGCCTCCCTCAAAACATAGTCAAAAGCTTTCTAAAAATCTACGAAACAACAATAGACTTTCGAAGAGCGGTGTCGTGCCTCCTCAATCACGACGCGAAGGGTGAAGATGTGGTCAATGGTCTGATGAGCCGGTCGAGAACCTGCCTGTCCCCTAGCTCTAAGTTGTCTCTGCTCAAGGTCACTAGAGAGAACAGTAGCATACAACTTCGAGAACGTGTGACCCACCATGATCGTTCTATAGTTATTGGGATTTGAGTTGGAACCTGATTTGTGGATCGGATGGATGATGTGGTGTGACCATGTCAGTGGAAAACCTTCACGGACTACATGGTTGAAGAGATAAGCCAAGTAGCTAACCAAAGCACGGAAACCATGCTTAAAGAACTCTGCTTGGTAGCCTTCCTCATCGACTGCTTTGTTGTTGTTCATCACCCAAATGACCTCTCTAATATCTCTGTTTGAGAATAGATAACAGGAAGAGGGTGGGGAGGTAACATGAATTTGGGCCTGCCCGAGAATATCATAAAGGTTGGAAGTGTGAGAGAACATGGATGTAGGGTCGAGGTCAAGTGGAAGAGGGGAGCATCGGGGAAGGATGGTATGCCAGAATTGTTTAGGGGTGTGGGCAAGGACAACATAAAGTTCTCGTCTTCTGTTAGAGACAAAGAGTCGTTTCTTGTGATGAAGGAGACGACGGTAAGAAAATTTGAGGTCAGAGTAGAAGGGTTGAGAGTGGGTGAAAGCATATCGAAGTTCTCGATGTAGAGTCTTGCATTCATCATTGTACCATTTGTTCATGGGGGAAAGATCCAACTTTAGGTGAGATGGAAGTGGAACGGGTGGAGTGGAGGAAGGATTTGAGTGCTGCTTCCTAAATGGCAGCTGAAAGACTGGTGTATTTAGTGGATGGAGAATCAAGCAAGGAGAACAGGGTTTTCGGTGGGAGCATCTTGCGTAGGGTAGAGGAGAAGATGTTAGGGTCTCCTTCGTCAAATTGAAAGGTAGTTCAGGGTGGGACTCGAGGGGAGGGATAGGGTGGAAGAAAAAATGTCAAACTAGAGAGAGAAAGAAAGAAGTGCATGATCAACAAAAGAGATGGGAGACACTGAAAAATGGCGAATAAACAATACATATTTTGTAATTTAATCATCCATTTATAAATCGTTAAATGATTAATTTCAACCCAACAAAGTGATCGGAGTTGGAATTTGATGGAAAATTGCTTCTTACGAGGCGACTTACCTATAAATAATGATTAAAAATTTATCCTCACCTTCATCTTTCTTTGTTTAACCCATGAAGACAGGCAATTCCTATTTCCAACTCTATTAAAATATAAATGCAGTCTGACATGCAAGGGGAATAGGGGTTGCCTTGCATTTATATTTCTCTCAAAGTTGACTTTGGCATGTTATATTTCTCTCAAAGTTGACTTTGGCATGTTAGCAACAAGGCAACCCCTATTCCCCTTGCATGTCAGACTGCATTTATATTTCAATAGAGTTGGAAATAGGAATTGCCATGAAAACAGGAATTTCCAACCCTAGGGTCAATTGAGTTAGCGTTTAAACTGCTACAGCTGTAAACATGACACGTATAGGGTATGGAATGTGTAACCCTAGCTCTTTTCATTACGGCGATGATGGGACAAAGAAACCTTAAATACTTGAAGGGCGAGTAGGGTTTCATCGTTTGCTCGCGCTGAGAACGGCCTATCTCTGTGCGTGGAGGGACATTTCTGTGATTTGTATCCCGTGTGAATTCATTGTACCTTCGGGTTAACAGTTAATGAGTTTCTTTCTGTTCACATGCATATTTTGTAGAAATATTGTCATTCGAACTGCAAACGTTTTATAGCAGGCGATGCCGACTGAAGTATGGTTGAGGGTTTGTGTATAATGCTATTGGAGATAGGCACGCATTCCTGACCTTTGCACCGGAAAAATGGTGTCCAGGTCCTACTTGCGTGCAATAATAATCATTTGCTTTCTTATATATGGCGGGCTTGAGCAAGTGCTCAATGTTCAACTCGCGAAAGAAAGCTGCTGACATTGAACTTGAAAAAGAATCCAGGTCGTTCTTAGGGTTTTAGAGTTTTCTGCACAGGTTGATGCTTGGCTTTTAGTAGAAAACTAATTTCTTCTTCTTCTTTGTTTTATAATTTCTTCTTGCTTCAATAAAATGGAGGTCAATAAAATGTGTATATTCCATATTTTTTTAGAGGCCGAGAGCGCCCAAAGGCGTTGGATCGAAACTCCTGTACGTGTAGCTTTGGGATTGGTCCTCTACATCTCATACAGGAATGTTCTGAAAATCCAACCTAGTTCAGTTGTAGGCCCGTTTCAGTAGGCTTCCACTGCTCTAGGTCACGACCCAACCGCTGATGAAGAAAACGATTCCTATAATTTCATCAGACAATCACGACAATATGTCACCGCCAGTACTGATCAGCGCAAGCTTATGTGATCCTGGAAGTTCCTGGAAGTACTTGTTGCATTAGGGGCTTGATCTGGACATGTAGCATCAATTAGGATAGAAGATCAAGGAAAAACGAATCTAAGATATTAAAAATCAAAGATATTAAATTTTACACATTCATTTTACCAATTTATTCATCTACAATACTTTTAGTTGTTTTGAAAAGTTTCATCTGAGATCTTTATATTTGAAATTTTTATTTATTTATTTTGCAAATAGAAAAATTCATCATTTTTTTATTAAACAAAAAACAGTACAATAGCGGATAACAATATCCAAACGTTGCTGATTTCAGCCCTGAGCACAAACCAGGTGTACAAAAAATATCATAGACACAATATTTACAAAAAGTTTTCAATATAAGCAGCAGGCTTAACGATGACACATGGAAAATGCAATAGACAGGCAACAACAGTCTTCAGAGATGGGCCAAACTTTAGAAAAACTGATAAAGTGGTTGTGTTTCTGGTATGATGACAGGAATATTAAGGTCCTGAAAATGCCTGGAGATGTCAACAGTTTGAACTTGAACATTATGGATCTATTACTACTGCAATGGCAACAGTTGGCCCGGGGAGGTGTGCATATTCTCCCACAAGAAAGGAAATATATCTGTAAGTTTTATTCCAAATCTGCCTCTAAGTTTCATTCCCTATATATAGAGATACGGTAAATTTTGCTGTAAAATATTGATTGTGGATGGAGATAAGATAAGATAAAATAAATATTTATGTCCAACTAATGACCACAAAGTAGGTCAAAGGGACTGTTGAGTACAATCATGTATATTCAAAGCGGGAGAACCAAATGGTCTCTTCTAAAAGATACAATGCATGAAGTAAATCAACCTCTGGCCTTAGCAGAGAAGATCCAGGAGGAGCTAATAGGTATGAGAGAAGATCAAGGAGGAGCTAATAGGTATGAGGATCAGACTCATCTCTTGTAACATTTGAGGCTGAATGAATAACACTGAAGAAACTCAACAAAGTCTATTGGCTTGATGAAGAGCTGATGGCAAGTGCAAACTATCCACTAAATTTTATCTTGGGGGGCTTCACGCGTTGCTGAACGTTGGAGGACCTAGTTTGTCTCCTAGGAATGGATCTGAGAGAGAACTGTTGATGAGATCTTGTGTGGTAGGGTGAGGTCCCATGGATCCTCACTGATTTGGAGTTTGGATACGTATTGGTATCAATCGATCTCTTGGTGCCCCTGTTTGAAGGTAGTACCTTGAAAAATGTTTTGATCTTTTGTGTGTGGTCTGGTTTGATGGGAGGCTGAAGAATATGCGCTCAGAACCTAAGAGCCTTTTGCATATATAGGGCCAAACATTTGTGATCGGGGTACCTGAAAAAGTTGGTGAAGGTCTGAGAATCTTTGAACAAGCAATGAAACCTTCCTTTGATTTCGTAGTAGATAGGGCATCCAAGGATGAAGTGCACCTCGTTCTCCACTTCCTATAAATGATAGAGTTCATTTAGTCTATCCACCTAGTGGTCTGTCTCTACCTGAAGTCTATGAGAACCTACTCTAAACTGGCCTAGAGGAATGTGAAACGTATGCTAGGATTGAACAATGAGTCCGTCTTTCAACTCCAAGAAGTGTTCAATGTAGAAGTCCATCTTTGGGCACAACCCTCTTGGAGGATTGACCCAGGTGACCTAGACAAACTGCCTGTAGATGTCCTCCCCGATGATCTTGTTTAGCTCCTTTCTAGTAGGTAAAAGGTGACCATGAGCATCTAAGGAATATCGGAAAGGAGGGAGATGATCCAATTGAATTCCCATTGACTCCAAGAAGTGCTCAACTTAGAAGGCCATCTTTGGGCACAACCCTCTTGGAGGATTGACCCAGGTGACCTAGATGAACTGCCTGTAGATGTCTTCCTTGATGATCTTGTTTAGCTCCTGTCTAGTAGGTAAAAGGTGACCAGGAGCATCTAAGGAATATCAGAAAGGAGGGAGACGATCCAACTGACTCTAAGAGGTTTGAAACCCCTGTAAATGAATGTCTGGGTCAGCTTGAGGGAGGAGAACAAGCAATAGTCTCAGAAGAGCAATATGCCAAGGATATTGGTCCCTACTCTTTATTGAGTCTGCCAAGCACTGGACATGATGTAAGAATGAAACCAATCTGAAGACCATCTCAAGCCGAAAGTGCTAAGCTCCAAACTCTAGCTAGGAGAGAGATATTGGAAATTTTGCTTTAAAATATTGATTATGTCCATCCAGTAATGAAGGTTTAGAACCAGAAAGTTGTTTCTCCTTGTTGACCAATAGATGACACATTTTGAGTCTTCGAGATTTTGCAGTAGCAAAATACATAAGAGCCCAACAAGTTGTTTTTGCCTTTATGTTGGATCCAGAACATAAGTTTAGCCAAATGTAATAATAGAGGCTCCCTGGAAGAACTAAAAGAGCCCCCTCTTTGCAGATGCTATCCTGAGAGGCTACATCAAAGAAACCAACATTGTTTGTGAGAGGGCTTGGTAGGTGACGAAAAGAATGAGCCATTGCTAGTGAGAGGGCTCGACAGATAACAAAAAGAATGAGCCAACTTGCATTTTAGGGGCTTCAAATATTCCTTGGAAAAGCCAATAATCTAAGACAAAATAACAATCCTTGGAAAAGCCAATAATCTAAGACAAAATAAAAGGACCACCCGTTAAAGATGAGATTGTTTTGCACTTTCCAAACACCCCAAACTAAGAAAATAGGTAAAGATTTAAAATAACCCATCTTGACATCCCACCAATGTAAAGATGACTCAATGGAAGAGAGGGGACCATGATCATAAATGAGATTGTTTCGAACCTTCCAAATATCCTACCCCAAGCTAAGAAAACATGGAAATATTTAAAATAACCCATTTTGACATCCCATTGGAAGAGAGGGGACCATGGTCTTGAATGCAAAGATGACTTAATGGAAGAGAGGGGACCATGATCTTGAATGCAGAGAGATGCAAGGACTTCATTCCATAGAGCTCTAGACATGACTCACTGAAAGAGAGGGGACCATAATTTTGATCTCGAATGCTAAGAGATCATTACATAGTGCTCTAGAATAGTCACATTAGAAAAACGAATGGTTGATGGTTGCAGGTTCTCGAGCATAGACAATAGATGTTAGGACTGTTGAAGCCCCTGCATAACAAGTTTCCTCATGTCAGAATAATGTTTTCCATTGAGAGCTAAATGAAGCATATGAGTTTTGGCAAAATTGACTATTTCTAGATTTTTATAATCCACTATTTGTCCTTGGGATAAAGAAATGAAGCTGAGACCAAACTGTAGGCTAGCTTGGCAGTGACTGGGCCAAAAGAGGAGTTCTAGCTCTATATTTAGGTGTCCTCCTCGTCTTTTAAGAAGAGTCCATTAGATGCTAGATTATTGACAAAGAATCCCTTTCAACAACCAGGGATCCATGTAACCCCATGTCTGAGGAGCATTTCCAACTACCATCGGGAGGCGAAAGTGGCAATGAGGCATGGAAAAGCCTAAATACTCCCTACGCAATGGGACAAGAGATAAGATCAAAAGATAAGTGATAGAATGAGGAGCCTCCTATGAAAGAGTCCTTGGGATAAAGAAATGAGGTTGAGATCGAATGGTTGGCCAACTTGGTAGTGACCTGGCTAGAAGAGGAGTTCCAACTCCATACTTGGGTGCCCTCCTTGTATTTTAAGAAGAGTCCATTAGATGCTAGATTATTGACAAAGGAATCCCTATTAACAACTAGGGATCCATGTAACCCCATGTCTGAGGAGCATTTCCAACTACCATGGGGAGGAACTTGCGAAAGTGGCAATGAGGCATGGCAAGGCCTAAATACTCCCTACTCATTGGGACAAGAGAAAATATCAGAAGATAAGTGATAGAATGAGGAGCCTCCTAAAGAGTCCTTCCCCACTAGGCCTCTCCATATGTTTGACCCAACAATATATTTCTAGGGCTTATAAAGACCTCAACCACTATGTGATTGGCTTGATGTGGAGATATTTATTTGAGATAATGTGGCTCCAAATGCCCGAACCAATAATGGCCCTCTAGAAGCTCTTCATGGTTAGGGCTAGTTTGAACCAATGTAAATTTTTGGAACCCTAACCCCAAAGCTTTTGGGTTGAGAAAGCAAATCTCGTTTAGCCAAATGGAGGCTAGCACAATGCTTCTTGCTAGTCCATAGAAAATTAAACATGCATTGCCGAATATTCTTGATAGTGGATTTAACTATCTTGGAAAAGGAAAGCCAGTAAACATGTATACTCTCAAGAACAAACTTTACCATAGTCATTCTGCCACCTAAGGAGAGCCACCTAGAACAATGGTTGCTGATTCGATTTTCAATCCGTTTAATCATCCAAAACTATTCATCCACATAATCACAGTTGGGTTTAAGATGGTAGCTTAAGTAGAAAAAACTATGATCAGTGAAGACCACCTTGTAGGGGGGGATGGAGACAATAGAAGCAATAATCAAATCTGAAATATTATTTAGGAGAAAAGTGGATTTATGTTGCCTAACCAACATACCAGTAGCAGAGCATAACGTTGTAAAAATACAATGATAAGTGATCCATTAAGATACAGAGCCCTCTCCAAAGATTAAAACATCATCCACAAGTAGGAGATGAGTTAGATCAAATGGATTTGGAGACCTTGACCCCATGATAAGTCCATCTCGTTTGGTCAAGTTAATCATCCAACTTAAGCTCTCGATGATGAGAAGGAATAAGAGAGGGGATAGGGGACACCCATGTCTCAAGCCTTTGGAACATGTAAAAAATTCAGATGGAGTACCATTGATAAGCACAAAAAAGTTTGCAGATGATAAGCACCCCATAATCCAATCTGTTACCTTAATATCCAGATCAATAAGGAGGACCCTAAGGAAACTCCAATTCACCCTATCATTAGGTTTAACCAAGTCCATTTTTAGGACCAGGGCAATTCAATTTTTTTTTTGGTTATAATCTTAATGAAGTGTAAAGCCTATTGGGTTGGCCTAATAGCATCATGAATCAATTGACCTAGTAGAAATCCAAATTGTTCAGGAGATAAAGCAGATGAGAGAACATGTTTCAATCTATTGGATAAAACCTTTGCTATGACCTTGTAAATGAGATTACCGAGAGACCTATAATCATTGAATGTATGGGGTTTGGAGCATTTAGGAATAAGTGCTATGCAGGTGCATTAATAGCCTAAGACACCTTCCTAGTAATTTTGGCCTCCTCCACAAGCTACAAGATTTCATTCCCAAGCAAATAAACAAATGTAAGGTAAAACTCGACTATCCGACCATCAGCACCAGGACTATTGTCCTTGGCAAAATATTTGAGGACATTTTTAATCTCTTCAAATATGACAAGACCACCCAACCTAGTAGACTCATTCTCCGATAAGAGTTGAGGAAAATACTAAATAACCCATAGCTGAGCCTGAATTTGATTATCACTAGGATCTTTGAAAGACCTGAAAAATGAGCTTGAGCAACCTTCTTTAGACCCTGTTGGGAGCAATGTATTCAGTTCAACATCTTGAATATCCCAAATAGACTTTTTGTTCCTTCGATGGGAGGCAAACTCATGGAAATTTTTGGTATTTCCATCTCCTTTCTTTACCCATTTTGCCCTACTTTTTAAGAGTTACCCCTCTTTTGCTTTAAGTAGTAGTGCTTTCCTCTTTGCCAAGGAACACAACCAAATTTGGATTATATCTAGAACGATATGAAGAATCCTAATGGATCGTTTGAATCCATTTGAAAGATCACAATCAAGATTCTGGAGTGGTTGTGTTAAAAACTTACAGAGTTAAGCTCATGAGGGAGTTGTGCAGCAGAACAACAGAATGAACAGGACCCTAAAGAACCCAAAACCATAGAAAACATTAAAGAATTGGCGTAGAAACCCAAGTGAAGAGAAGAGCAAAGAAGTGAAGTGTTGATGCACAGTAGCCGTTGGATCTAGAAGATCAACGGACGAGATTTGTTCGTGATGGGCGACCAGGATTAAGTCATAAGATAAAGCTAAGAAATGAATGGCGAAGATTCAATCTAAGTATTGGCGGAAGGAGAAAGACGGGAATCGATCTGGACCATAAGATTTAAAGGTCTCGTCATCCAACGGATATCAGGCCGTAAGTTGATTGAGCTTTAACGACAGAGACGGACCCGAACTTCTATAGATCGAGTGTTTATAATTCCCATCGAATTCAAAAAGTCATTAAACCTCGTATAAGTGTTCCCTTGACATCGCTATAGACCGTCGGATCAAGCAGACCTTGATCAATGGTTGTAAAGCGTCGGGTAAGTCTGTTGATTGTGAAGAAGTAAAACCATCAGATCAAAGATAAGATCGACGGTGGAGAAAGGTCGCGATAAAGAAATTGAAAAGGGCGGATCTGATGCGGGAGCATTCAGCGCAGGAGAAATTATTGTAAATAATAGTCATAGGGGGTCAAGCATTCTAGAATTATTTTCCTAAGTTACAAGTCAGTGTGATTAATTAGATGTTTCCAAAGTAAATAGAGAGTGCTTTTAGGCATAAAGCAATGAATGTGGATCATTATGGGATAAGAGGTTTTTCTTGTTCTTAGAACAGGGAAAAAGGTGGAATAAAGGAGATGCTTTTGCCATATGTATGCATTGCATGTAGAGTTTAGAGGTTTTAGTTGAGTGATTTTAGGATTTTTTTAGTCATACTAAGTTTTATAAATAATGAAGCCCAAAGGCATAAGAGATCAGAGAGAGGGAGTGTGAGAGGTTTTTCTGGTTGGGAGCCTTCTGGCAGTTTGTAAAGGGCCATCAACTCTACTTATCTGGCCAACACAAGTTTGTAAGTAATTTGGTTTGTTTTAAATCATATATGTATATATAGATTGGTTGATTATGAAAGTTGTATAGCTGGAAGGATGAATATTAATATAAGAATTGTTAATTCCATGTGAAAGCGTGCATGAACCAAGTTAAATTCTGCCAAGGTGTTAGAGGTGTTCAATTAACATGTTTGAATGAATTGATGTATTTGAATAATCGTTACACAACTTGTGGATTTTAATTCCTGGCTGCGTTGAATCCATTTGAAATCGCTGTAAAGGTTGAGGATTTGCATATGAAATATATATGACTGTGTATTAAAGTTTGGAGCAGCGTATTCCCTACTTATTGAATCCAAGGCGGATTCTCCTGCACTTGACACAACTGATCACAGGTTCGAAAGCGTGTTATACGCGTGGGAAGGACATGGCATTCATTATATATTTGCGTGGCATTGAAAATCAGCGGATTGTTACACAGCTGTTGCTAAGTCGGGCGGATTGTAATCATATGACTGTATGCGTGGTTTATAAAACGCTGGCAAAGATATAACTATCTGCGTGGTGTTGATAACTGAGTGAGTGGTTACATATGTGCTGTTGATATAAACCTGTATGCGTGGAATGTTTGCAGGAGCGCGTGGGTTCCTTTATTTTTTTTTAACTGTGCGTATAAAGGCGTCGATGGGCATAGTGATTGCTGTATATGGTTGTTAATTATATAACTGTTAATTGTAATGAATAACATGAAAGGGAGATGAGATAATAAGGCCTTTTACGCATGCCTTAAAATCTGATTCTATGAAATCAGGGCGCACTGCCATTGGACGTGGTTTCGAGTTCATTGAAAGTGATGCCGTCAACATCAATCGCTTATGTTGCAATTGAGAATCCTCCGGATGTGCAATTGAGAATCCAAAATTGAAGAAACTTTCTTTTTATATGGTAATAGTTGGAGAGCGGTTTCCGTGGGTTATTGGGTCTGGTATAAAGATCGCCGGAGTAATTGTAAAGACAAGGACCAAATACGTGGTTACAAAGAACGACTTGTAGCTGCTAGCATGAGCGGACTTACAAAGCTCTACAGTTCAATGGGCGCCGATTGAATGTTAAATATTGAAGTCGCCAGGAATTAATTTGTTGATTTGAAGCGCATGCTTTTATATGCATGAGTGAGGAGAAAAGATCCTGGTTATTTGCAGGCCTACCCTGCATCAGGTGGAATCAGAGCGGGAATAGCTCTGGTTGAAGGTTCAAGTTTTTTTTTTTTTTTAAGTTAAGTTAATGTGATTTTGGGAACTGATGAATCATGTAGCAGAGAGTGCAGTGATAAAGGAGTCCAGCAAGGGATTCTAAGTGAATGTGACAGAACCTAAATATTCAACAAAGGTTGGAAAAGTTGCAGATGAGAGAAGCCTACAGGAGCAGTAGAGGATGCTCGAAAGGTTCCAGCAGAGGACCAATGATTACCAAAAGACCAGATCCTGAGGGAAGGATTGGTGAGGTAAGTGGCAGCAAGAGAGTTTGCTGTGGTAGAGGCTTCATGCAACTCATAGGTGAGGAACTCATGGCGAAGGAGATGACTACTGAAAGTCATAAAGGCGAGAGCAGAGGTTCAGAAAGAGGCCACAGAAGAAAGAAGGAGAAATATGCCAAGGCGAATGGCATAAGACAACAGTTGACTCAGGAAGAGTATAAGAAAGAGAAAGCTGAGATAGCAGCTCATTTGGAGCTATTGATGAAGTTGTTGCAAGAAAATGTGAAAGACCAGAGACATGGTTTACTGGTAAGGAAAAGAGTGAAGTGGCAGAGGCTACAGCAGAAAAGAGATTTACAGATAAGCATGCAGTTAACAGGGGAGCTGAGGTAGAGATTATTTTGATATGCAGTGAAGTCTAGCTATTGTTCTTAGAAAAAGTCGGGGGATTGAAATAGAGCGGAATGGCGGAGCTGCGAATAGGAAGAACTTAGAATAGCCGAGTTGGAAGAGGAGGTTTCCATTGGTGAAATTAGAGAGGAAGCAGTCAAGACTGAAAAGTCTTGTGATTTAAAAACTAATGAGTTGCGCATGTTTGCAGGTACAGAACAAGGATATGAACAAGCTTTAGAATTTGTCCAAGAAGAGTTGAATCTGAAGGCTGTTCAGATCGATGATGAGAAAATGAAGACGAAGGAGTCTAATCAGAATGTTGGACCAACTGATGATTGTTCAAAAGTTGTTGAAGGTATAGAAAATTGTGTGAAGTTTCCAAGTTCTACTCCTAATGAAGTTGTTGAATTGTATAGAAAACTAGATCTCCAGAGAAGAGAGTTGGAGAGACAGAGGACTTATGCGCTGAAATATTTGCTGGAGACATCTGAACCAGAGAAAAAAGTTGCAGATGAAATTGCAGGTGATGAGCCAAAGCATGTTGCAGAGGGACAGGAAGTTTGGGAGGTAGCAACATCTACGGCGACAGCGGCAGCAACATCCATAGTGAGAGCTGAGACAACAATGATAGCAGTAGAAGAGGCACTGATGCCTTATGTTTTTTATTCTAACAATTGTTTTGTGAATACAGGTTTTATTGAAGATGCTGGAGAAAGTCTATTAGACAGAGAAATTGAATTGATGAGACAGATGATGATGAAGGAATTCCGAAAGAGACCAGCAGCAATGAAACAAAGGAGAAGCAGCAAATGGAAGACAGCAGAAGATTGCGAGAGTGTAGCTAGTGGAGCAAAGCAGCATAAAGTGTGGAGACCTGGAGAAGAACAACAGACAGAAGCAGCAGCAAATGGAAAGTTGCAACACAAGATATGGGATCCAGGCAAAAATAGATCTGAACACATGATCAGGAGATCATGAAATTTTTCTACCTTGGGAGTCTGATGCGGGAGCATTCAGCCCAGGAGAAATTATTGTAAATAATAGTCATAGGGGGTCAAGCATTCTAGAATTATTTTCCTAAGTTACAAGTCAGTGTGATTAATTAGATGTTTCCAAAGTAAATAGAGAGTGCTTTTAGGCATAAAGCAATGAATGTGGATCATTATGGGATAAGAGGTTTTTCTTGTTCTTAGAACAGGGAAAAAGGTGGAATAAAGGAGATGCTTTTGCCATATGTATGCATTGCATGTAGAGTTTAGAGGTTTTAGTTGAGTGATTTTAGGATTTTTTTAGTCATACTAAGTTTTATAAATAATGAAGCCCAAAGGCATAAGAGATCAGAGAGAGGGAGTGTGAGAGGTTTTTCTGGTTGGGAGCCTTCTGGCAGTTTGTAAAGGGCCATCAACTCTACTTATCTGGCCAACACAAGTTTGTAAGTAATTTGGTTTGTTTTAAATCATATATGTATATATAGATTGGTTGATTATGAAAGTTGTATAGCTGGAAGGATGAATATTAATATAAGAATTGTTAATTCCATGTGAAAGCGTGCATGAACCAAGTTAAATTCTGCCAAGGTGTTAGAGGTGTTCAATTAACATGTTTGAATGAATTGATGTATTTGAATAATCGTTACACAACTTGTGGATTTTAATTCCTGGCTGCGTTGAATCCATTTGAAATCGCTGTAAAGGTTGAGGATTTGCATATGAAATATATATGACTGTGTATTAAAGTTTGGAGCAGCGTATTCCCTACTTATTGAATCCAAGGCGGATTCTCCTGCACTTGACACAACTGATCACAGGTTCGAAAGCGTGTTATACGCGTGGGAAGGACATGGCATTCATTATATATTTGCGTGGCATTGAAAATCAGCGGATTGTTACACAGCTGTTGCTAAGTCGGGCGGATTGTAATCATATGACTGTATGCGTGGTTTATAAAACGCTGGCAAAGATATAACTATCTGCGTGGTGTTGATAACTGAGTGAGTGGTTACATATGTGCTGTTGATATAAACCTGTATGCGTGGAATGTTTGCAGGAGCGCGTGGGTTCCTTTATTTTTTTTTAACTGTGCGTATAAAGGCGTCGATGGGCATAGTGATTGCTGTATATGGTTGTTAATTATATAACTGTTAATTGTAATGAATAACATGAAAGGGAGATGAGATAATAAGGCCTTTTACGCATGCCTTAAAATCTGATTCTATGAAATCAGGGCGCACTGCCATTGGACGTGGTTTCGAGTTCATTGAAAGTGATGCCGTCAACATCAATCGCTTATGTTGCAATTGAGAATCCTCCGGATGTGCAATTGAGAATCCAAAATTGAAGAAACTTTCTTTTTATATGGTAATAGTTGGAGAGCGGTTTCCGTGGGTTATTGGGTCTGGTATAAAGATCGCCGGAGTAATTGTAAAGACAAGGACCAAATACGTGGTTACAAAGAACGACTTGTAGCTGCTAGCATGAGCGGACTTACAAAGCTCTACAGTTCAATGGGCGCCGATTGAATGTTAAATATTGAAGTCGCCAGGAATTAATTTGTTGATTTGAAGCGCATGCTTTTATATGCATGAGTGAGGAGAAAAGATCCTGGTTATTTGCAGGCCTACCCTGCATCAGGTGGAATCAGAGCGGGAATAGCTCTGGTTGAAGGTTCAAGTTTTTTTTTTTTAAGTTAAGTTAATGTGATTTTTGGAACTGATGAATCATGTAGCAGAGAGTGCAGTGATAAAGGAGTCCAGCAAGGGATTCTAAGTGAATGTGGCAGAACCTAAATATTCAACAGAGGTTGGAAAAGTTGCAGATGAGAGAAGCCTACAGGAGGAGTAGAGGATGCTCGAAAGGTTCCAGCAGAGGACCAATGATTACCAAAAGACCAGATCCTGAGGGAAGGATTGGTGAGGTAAGTGGCAGCAAGAGAGTTTGCTGTGGTAGAGGCTTCATGCAACTCATAGGTGAGGAACTCATGGCGAAGGAGATGACTACTGAAAGTCATAAAGGAGAGGGCAGAGGTTCAGAAAGAGGCCACAGAAGAAAGAAGGAGA
>APFE030418680.1:66201-96163 GCA_000404065.3 Pinus taeda
GGAGCATTCAGCCCAAGAGAAATTATTGTAAATAATAGTCATAGGGGGTCAAGCATTCTAGAATTATTTTCCTAAGTTACAAGTTAGTGTGATTAATTAGATGTTTCCAAAGTAAATAAATGAGAAAATAGGAAATAGAGAGTGCTTTTAGGCATAAAGCAATGAATGTGGATCATTATGGGATAAGAGGCTTTTCTTGTTCTTAGAACGGGGAAAAAGATGGAATAAAGCTGAGGAGATGCTTTTGCCATATGTATGCATTGCATGTAGAGTTTAGAGGTTTTAGTTGAGTGATTTTAGGATTTTTTTAGTCATACTAAGTTTTATAAATAATGAAGCCCAAAGGCATAAGAGATCAGAGAGAGGGAGTGTGAGAGGTTTTTCTGGTTGGGAGCCTTCGGGCAGTTTGTAAAGGGCCATCAACTCTACTTATCTGGCCAACACAAGTTTGTAAGTAATTTGTTTTGTTTTAAATCATATATGTATATATAGATTGGTTGATTATGAAAGTTGTATAGCTGGAAGGATGAATATTAATATAAGAATTGTTAATTCCATGTGAAAGCGTGCATGAACCAAGTTAAATTCTGCCAAGGTGTTAGAGGTGTTCGATTAACAGGTTTGAATGAATCGATGTATTTGAATAATCGTTACACAACTTGTGGATTTTAATTCCTGGCTGCGTTGAATCCATTTGAAATCACTGTAAAGGTTGACGATTTGCATATGAAATATATATGACTGTGTATTAAAGTTTGGAGCAGCGTATTCCCTACTTATTGAATCCAAGGCGGATTCTCCTGCACTTGACACAACTGATCACAGGTTCGAAAGTGTGTTATACGCGTGGGAAGGACAGCGCATTCATTATACATTTGCGTGGCATTGAAAATCAGCGGATTGTTACACAACTGTTGCTAAGTCGGGCGGATTGTAATCATATGACTGTATGCGTGGTTTATAAAATGCTGGCAAAGATATAACTATCTGCGTGGTGTTGATAACTGAGTGAGTGGTTACATATGTGCTGTTGATATAAACCTGTATGCGTGGAATGTTTGCAGGAGCGCGTGGGTTCCTTTATTATTTTTTTAACTGTGCGTCTAAAGGCGTCAATGGGCATAGTGATTGCTGTATATGGTTGTTAATTATATAACTGTTAATTGTAATGAATAACATGAAAGGGAGATGAGATAATAAGGCCTTGTACGCATGCCTTAAAATCTGATTCTATGAAATCAGGGCGCACCTGCCATTGGACGTGGTTCCGAGTTCATTGAAAGTGATGCCGTCAACATCAATCGCTTATGTTGCAATTGAGAATCCTTCGGATGTGCAATTGAGAATCCAAAATTGAAGAAACTTTCTTTTTATATGGTAATAGTTGGAGAGCGGTTTCCGTGGGTTATTGGGTCTGGTATAAAGATCGTCGGAGTAATTGTAAAGACAAGGACCAAATACGTGGTTACAAAGAATGACTTGTAGCTGCCAGCATGAGCGGACTTACAAACCTCTACAGTTCAATGGGCGCCGATTGAATGTTAAATATTGAAGTCGACAGGAATTAATTTGTTGATTTGAAGCACATGCTTTTATATTCATGAGTGAGGAGACAAGATCCTGGTTATTTGCAGGCCTACCCTGCATCAGGTGGAATCAGAGCGGGAATAGCTCTGGTTGAAGGTTCAATTTTTTTTTATTAAGTTAAGTTAATGTGATTTTTGGAACTGATGAATCATGTAGCAGAGAGTGCAGTGATAAAGGAGTCCAGCAAGGGATTCTAAGTGAATGTGGCAGAACCTAAAAATTCAACAGAGGTTGGAAAAGTTGCAGATGAGAGAAGCCTACAGGAGCAGTAGAGGATGCTCGAAAGGTTCCAGCAGAGGACCAATGATTACCAAAAGACCAGATCCTGAGGGAAGGATTGGTGAGGTAAGTGGCAGCAAGAGAGTTTGCTGTGGTAGAGGCTTCATGCAACTCATAGGTGAGGAACTCATGGCGAAGGAGATGACTACTGAAAGTCATAAAGGAGAGGGCAGAGGTTCAGAAAGAGGCCACAGAAGAAAGAAGGAGAAATATGCCAAGGCGAATGGCATAAGACAACAGTTGACTCAGGAAGAGTATAAGAAAGAGAAAACTGAGATAGCAACTCATCTGGAGCTATTGATGAAGTTGTTGCAAGAAAATGTGAAAGACCAGAGACATGGTTTACTAGTAAGGAAAAGAGTGAAGTGGCAGAGGCTACAACAGAAAAGAGATTTACAGATAAGCATGCAGTTAACAGGGGAGCTGAGGAAGCTGGAGCAGATGATAGATGTACAATTGAGACAGGAAGAACTTAGAATAGCTGAGTTGGAAGAGGAGGTTTCCATTGGTGAAATTAGAGAGGAAGCAGTCAAGACTGAAAAGTCTTGTGATTTAAAAACTAATGAGTTGCGCATGTTTGCAGGTACAGAACAAGGAGAGGAACAAGCTTTAGAATTTTTCCAAGAAGAGTTGTATCTGAAGGTTGTTCAGATCGATGATGAGAAAATGAAGATGAAGGAGTCTAATCAGAATGTTGGACCAACTGATGATTGTTCAAAAGTTGTTGAAGGTATAGAAAACTGTGTGAAGTTTCCAAGTTCTACTCCTAATGAAGTTGTTGAATTGTATAGAAAACTAGATCTCCAGAGAAGAGAGTTGGAGAGACAGAGGACTTATGTGCTGAAATATTTGCTGGAGACATCTGAACCAGAGAAAAAAGTTGCAGATGAAATTGCAGGTGATGAGTCAAAGCATGTTCCAGAGGGACAGGAAGTTTGGGAGGTAGCAACATCTATGGCAACAGCGGCAGCAACATCCATAGTGACAGCTGAGGCAACAATGATAGCAGCAGAAGAGGCACTGATGCCTTATGTTTTTTATTCTAACAATTGTTTTGTGAATACAGGTTTTATTGAAGATGCTGGAGAAAGTCTATTAGACAGAGAAATTGAATTGATGAGACAGATGATGATGAAGGAATTCCGAAAGAGACCAGCAGCAATGAAACAAAGGAGAAGCAGCAAATGGAAGACAGCAGAAGATTGCGAGAGTGCAGCTAGTGGAGCAAAGCAGCATAAAGTGTGGAGACTTGGAGAAGAACAACAGACAGAAGCAACGGCAAATGGAAAGTTGCAACACAAGATATGGGATCCAGGCAAAAATAGATCTGAACACATGATCAGGAGATCATGAAATTTTTCTACCTTGGGAGTCTGATGCGGGAGCATTCAGCCCAGGAGAAATTATTGTAAATAATAGTCATAGGGGGTCAAGCATTCTAGAATTATTTTCCTAAGTTACAAGTCAGTGTGATTAATTAGATGTTTCCAAAGTAAATAGAGAGTGCTTGTAGGCATAAAGCAATGAATGTGGATCATTATGGGATAAGAGGCTTTTCTTGTTCTTAGAATAGGGAAAAAGATGGAATAAAGCTGAGGAAATGCTTTTGCCATATGTATGCATTGCATGTAGAGTTTAGAGGTTTTAGTTGAGTGATTTTAGGATTTTTTTAGTCATACTAAGTTTTATAAATAATGAAGCCCAAAGGCATAAGAGATCAGAGAGAGGGAGTGTGAGAGGTTTTTCTGGTTGGGAGCCTTCGGGCAGTTTGTAAAGGGCCATCAACTCTACTTATCTGGCCAACACAAGTTTGTAAGTAATTTGGTTTGTTTTAAATCATATATGTATATATAGATTGGTTGATTATGAAAGTTGTATAGCTGGAAGGATGAATATTAATATAAGAATTGTTAATTCCATGTGAAAGCGTGCATGAACCAAGTTAAATTCTGCCAAGGTGTTAGAGGTGTTCGATTAACAGGTTTGAATGAATCGATGTATTTGAATAATCGTTACACAACTTGTGGATTTCAATTCCTGGCTGCGTTGAATCCATTTGAAATCGCTGTAAAGGTTGAGGATTTGCATATGAAATATATATGACTGTGTATTAAAGTTTGGAGCAGCATATTCCCTACTTATTGAATCCAAGGCGGATTCTCCTGCACTTGACACAATTGATCATAGGTTCGAAAGCGTGTTATACGCGTGGGAAGGACAGGGCATTCATTATATATTTGCGTGGAATTGAAAATCAGCGGATTGTTACACAACTGTTGCTAAGTCGGGCAGATTGTAATCATATGACTGTATGCGTGGTTTATAAAATGTTGGCAAAGATATAACTATCTGCGTGGTGTTGATAACTAAGTGAGTGGTTACATATGTGCTGTTGATATAAACCTGTATGCGTGGAATGTTTGCTGGAGCGCGTGGGTTCCTTTATTATTTTTTTAACTGTGCATATAAAGGCGTCAATGGGCATAGTGATTGTTGTATATGGTTGTTAATTATATAACTGTTAATTGTAATGAATAACATGAAAGGGAGATGAGATAATAAGGCCTTCTACGCATGCCTTAAAATCTGATTCTATGAAATCAGGGCGCACCTACCATTGGACGTGGTTCCGAGTTCATTGAAAGTGATGCCGTCAACATCAATCGCTTATGGTGCAATTGAGAATCCTCCGGATGTGCAATTGAGAATCCAAAATTGAAGAAACTTTCTTTTTATATGGTAATAGTTGGAGAGCAGTTTCCGTGGGTTATTGGGACTGGTATAAAGATCGTCGGAGTATTTGTAAAGACAAGGACCAAATACGTGGTTACAAAGAACGACTTGTAGCTGCCAGCATGAGCGGACTTACAAACCTCTACAGTTCAATGGGCGCCGATTGGATGTTAAATATTGAAGTCGACAAGAATTAATTTGTTGATTTGAAGCGCATGCTTTTATATGCATGAGTTAGGAGAAAAGATCCTGGTTATTTGCAGGCCTACCCTACATCAGGTGGTATCAGAGCGGGAATAACTCTGGTTGAAGGTTCAAGTTTTTTTTTTTTTTAAGTTAAGTTAATGTGATTTTGGGAACTGATGAATCATGTAGCAGAGAGTGCAGTGATAAAGGAGTCCAGCAAGCGATTCTATGTGAATGTGGCAGAACCTAAAGATTCAACAGAGGTTGGAAAAGTTGCAGATGAGAGAAGGCTACAGGAGCAGTAGAGGATGCTCGAAAGGTTCCAGCAGAGGACCATTGATTACGAAAAGACCAGATCCTGAGGGAAGGATTGGTGAGGTAAGTGGCAACAAGAGAGTTTGCTGTGGTAGAGGCTTCATGCAACTCATAGGTGAGGAACTCATGGCGAAGGAGATGACTATTGAAAGTCATAAAGGAGAGAGCAGAGGTTCAGAAAGAGGCCACAAAAGAATGAAGGAGAAATATGCCAAGGCGAATGGCATAAGACAACAGTTGACTCAGGAAGAGTATGAGAAAGAGAAAGCTGAGATAGCAACTCATCTGGAGCTATTGATGAAGTTGTTGCAAGAAAATGTGAAAGACCAGAGACATGGTTTACTGGTAAGGAAAAGAGTGAAGTGGCAGAGGCTACAACAGAAAAGAGATTTACAGATAAGCATGCAGTTAACAGGGGAGTTGAGGAAGCTGGAGCAGATGATAGATGTACAATTGAGACAGGAAGAACTTAGAATAGCTGAGTTGGAAGAGGAGGTTTCCATTGGTGAAATTAGATAGGAAGCAGTCAAGACTGAAAAGTCTTGTGATTTAAAAACTAATGAGTTGCGCATGTTTGCAGGTACAGAACAGGGAGATGAACAAGCTTTAGAATTTGTCCAAGAAGAGTTGAATCTGAAGGCTGGTCAGATCGATGATGAGAAAATGAAGACGAAGGAGTCTAATCAGAATGTTGGACCAGCTGATGATTGTTCAAAAGTTGTTGAAGGTATAGAAAACTGTGTGAAGTTTCCAAGTTCTACTCCTAATGAAGTTGTTGAATTGTATAGAAAACTAGATCTCCAGAGAAGAGAGTTGGAGAGACAGAGGACTTATGTGCTGAAATATTTGCTGGAGACATCTGAACCAGAGAAAAAAGTTGCAGATGAAATTGCATGTGATGAGCCAAAGCATGTTGCAGAGGGACAAGAAGTTTGGGAGGTAGCAACATCTATGGCAACAGCGGCAGCAACATTCATAGTGACAGCTGAGACAACAATGATAGCAGCAGAAGAGGCACTGATGCCTTATGTTTTTTATTCTAACAATTGTTTTGTGAATATAAGTTTTATTGAAGATGCTGGAGAAAGTCTATTAGACAGAGAAATTGAATTGATGAGACAAATGATGATGAAGGAATTCCGGAAGAGACCAGCAACAATGAAACAAAGGAGAAGCAGCAAACGGAAGACAATAGAAGATTGCGAGAGTGCAGCTAGTGGAGTAAAACAGCATAAAGTGTGGAGACCTGGAGAAGAACAACAGACAGAAGTAGCTGCAAATGGAAAGTTGCAACACAAGATATGGGGTCCAGGCAAAAATAGATCTGAACACATGATCAGGAGATCATGAAATTTTTCTACCTTGGGAGTCTGATGCGGGAGCATTCAGCCCAGGAGAAATTATTGTAAATAATAGTCATAGGGGGTCAAGCATCCTAGAATTATTTTCCTAAGTTACAAGTCAGTGTGATTAATTAGATGTTTCCAAAGTAAATAGAGAGTGCTTTTAGGCATAAAGCAATGAATGTGGATCATTATGGGATAAGAGGCTTTTCTTGTTCTTAGAACAGGGAAAAAGATGGAATAAAGCTAAGGAGATGCTTTTGCCACATGTATGCATTGCATGTAGTGTTTAGAGGTTTTAGTTGAGTGATTTTAGGATTTTTTTAGTCATACTAAGTTTTATAAATAATGAAGCCCAAAGGCATAAGAGATCAGAGAGAGGGAGTGTGAGAGGTTTTTCTAGTTGGGAGCCTTCGGGCAGTTTGTAAAGGGCCATCAACTCTACTTATCTGGCCAACACAAGTTTGTAAGTAATTTGGTTTGTTTTAAATCATATATGTATATATAGATTGGTTGATTATGAAATTTGTATAGCTGGAAGGATGAATATTAATATAAGAATTGTTAATTCCATGTGAAAGCGTGCATGAACCAAGTTAAATTCTGCCAAGGTGTTAGAGGTGTTCGATTAACAGGTTTGAATGAATCGATGTATTTGAATACTCGTTACACAACTTGTGGATTTTAATTCCTAGCTATGTTGAATCCATTTGAAATCGCTGTAAAGGTTGAGGATTTGCATATGAAATATATATGACTGTGTATTAAAGTTTGGAGCGATGTATTCCCTACTTATTGAATCCAAGGCGGATTCTCCTGCACTTGACACAACTGATCACTGGTTCGAAAGCGTGTTATACGTGTGGGAAGGACAGGGCATTCATTATATATTTGCGTGGCATTGAAAATCAGCGGATTGTTACACAGTTGTTGCTAAGTCGGGCGGATTGTAATCATATGACTGTATGCGTGGTTTATAAAATGCTGGCAAAGATATAACTATCTGCGTGGTGTTGATAACTGAGTGAGTGGTTACATATGTGCTGTTGATATAAACCTGTATGCGTGGAATGTTTGCAGGAGCACGTGGGTTCCTTTATTATTTTTTTAACTGTGCGCATAAAGGCGTCAATGGGCATAGTGATTGCTGTATATGGTTGTTAATTATATAACTGTTAATTGTAATGAATAACATGAAAGGGAGATGAGATAATAAGGCCTTGTACGCATGCCTTAAAATCTGATTCTATGAAATCAGGGCGCACCTGCCATTGGACGTGGTTCTGAGTTCATTGAAAGTGATGCCGTCAACATCAATCGCTTATGTTGCAATTGAGAATCCTCCGGATGTGCAATTGAGAATCCAAAATTGAATAAACTTTCTTTTTATATGGTAATAGTTGGAGAGCGGTTTCCGTGGGTTATTGGGTCTGGTATAAAGATCGCTAGAGTATTTGTAAAGAAAAGGACCAAATACGTGGTTACAAAGAACGACTTGTAGCTGCCAGCATGAGCGGACTTACAAACCTCTACAGTTCAATGGGCGCCGATTGAATGTTAAATATTGAAGTCACCAGGAATTAATTTGTTGATTTGAAGCGCATGCTTTTATATGCATGAGTGAGGAGAAAAGATCCTGGTTATTTGTAGGCCTACCCTGCATCAGGACCCGAAGAGGTTATATGCGCAGTTTAATTTTATTTGAAGTCCAGTTGTAATCGCATATCGCATGTGAGAGGCAATGCAGGCATAAGATGGCTTGATGCGATATCGCGACAGCCGTTGATCTGGTGAATGAAATTGATGATGGGGAAGGTAGTCGCATATTGCCAGTCAAGAGTTCTGAAGGCATGTTCTAACGGTGGAGAAAGATTGTGATTGCGATAAACGGAAGCATCGGGTAATGTGCGAAGACCGAGAAAAAGGTGAATAACCATAGTTATAGAGTGGGGTTGGTTATATATGTGCGGGCTCAAGGATTGGGTGGAGTTTAATGAAGGGTTGAGTATAGAGTTCCGATAGAAGATTAAGGAAGGATTAGACTATAGAAAGTCTAAAGAAATATTTGTGCATGAGGAGTAAATGAAGGGCCTTAACCTTAGATTATGAAGGTTTGACCAAGTCAGATCAATAGAATTCCTGGCACAAACGAGATTATGCATTGTATATGCATACTGTTGGAAAAGCTGGGTTTACCCTGCGCCAAAGTGGTATCAAAGCAGATTATAAGTGTGATCAGGTTATTTGAATCTGATAAGAAGAAGACATGAAATAAGATGAGAGTAAGTGATACTCTTAAAACATTGCAGAAGCATAAAGAAAACACAATGATGTTTGTTTTCTTGAAGAAAGTGGAGATTCACTCAAATGTGAAGAATGGATGGACACTGCTTGTGAAGCCATACAGTGGCAGTGAAACTGAAGAATCCAATTGAAAGTTGGACAGAGAAGATAAGAGTGCTCTCAGAAGGAAGCTGATAAGCAAGCTTTTGAAAGCTCGGGAATGATCTTTGGTTTGAATATAATTGATACACAAGTGACAACAAAAAAAGGTGAGAAGATTGCAGCAACCTAAAGCAAGGAGTGGTCAATTGGTTCCAGAGGAAAGAACCAGAGAAATGCTAAAAGACTGAGCTCAGAGGAGAGAAGCTTAGTAAGGCATATGTAGCAAGAAGGAGGCTTGTTACTATAGAGGTTTGTTGCAAATCACAAGAAGGTCATAAAGGCAATTCCACAAGGGATGTGGGTAGAATTGGCAGGGAATGAAGAAAGCTGGTAAGATTTTCTAAGTGAAAGAAGAGGTGGTCATAACCTAGTACTTCATTTGTGATTGAAGTACAAGAGGACACTTGTGTCCTTAGAAGAGGCAGATGAGTTGAAGCCTAGAAGGAGCAAGAGAGAAGTGCTCAAAGAGGTTCCAGAGAATAGAGAACCAAGTGCTTGCCAAAAGACCAAGTACAAAGGAAAGCTTGGTGAGGTGAGTGGCAACAGAGAGGATTTGCTGTTGCAGAGGCTTTAATATAACATGTAGTAAGTGAGTGAGGAACTCATGAAGATAGAGAAGAAGACGACTATTGATAGTCATAACAGAGATAACAAAGGTTTTGAAGAAGACCACATTAGAAGAAAAGTGAAGAAGGAGAATGCCAAGGCAAATGGCAAGAAGATGAGTCAAGAGGAACGTGACAAGGAGATTGTAGAGTTAAAAGAACAACTCAATGCATTAAGAAGGATAATGGAGGAAAGCCAAAGACAAGGTTGGGCCTTGAAGAAAAAGGCAGTGAAGTGGTCTAAGTTACAGAGAAGACTACAATAGAGGCAAGTGAAGAGCCTGGTGGAAGAACTCAGAGAAGTTGAGTTGGAAATGGAAGAGTCCATTTGTAAACCAAAACTGGGTGAAATTCTGGGTGAAGATGAAGACTAGAGATTTGTGGAAGATCTTACGAATCATATGGAGGATTTAGAATAACAAGGAGATATGATGACTAAAGCATCAAGTGAGACCACAAGGTCTTATGTTTTTAAAACTGATAGTTTGTGTATGATTGCAGGTACTGTAGAAGAAAAGAAACCTTTTAAAGATGTATTCAGAATAAATGAAGATCTAGAAGTAAAAGGTGAAAAAGAAAAATTCTCAAGAGAGGAAGAATATGACTCGATACATCAGGAAGAGTCTATAGATGAGTTACTCAATGAGAGAAGACAATCATTTAAAGTTGTCATAGAGATGGAAGATCAAGATCTTATTCTGATGAGGGATGAAGGAATATTGTCTCAGAGAGGTAATCTAATGAATTTGATTAATGCTATTGATGAAGAACAAATGAAAGAGAATATTAATGTAGATGACGAGACAAGGATAACTCTGGAAGAGGGGTTACAAAAGGACAACAAGGCAAAATGTATTGAAGAAGAAGAACATCTACTAAAAGATGTTAAGGAAGAAGAAGTCTATGCAAAAACACTTAGCAAAGGGAAAAAGGACATCTGATGATTTGTCCATAACAAAGGAAGGTATGGAAAATTATGTGAAATTTCCAAATTCTACTCCAATTGAAATTATTGAGATATATGGAAAATTAGACTTTCAGAGAAGGGAGTTAGAAAAACAGAGGATACATACTCAGGATAGATTGCTGAAAAAGGAAGACAAAGAAATTGTCATGAATGACAATCATAAGGAAAAGGAGATGGTAATGAAAGTTCAACAAATTGACATTACAAAGGAAGGAGTTCAATACACTAGACAAGAGCCCGGAAGAAACCATTGAAGCAGATGGTGTGGACGAGAGAATAACTGATAGTCTCATGAATTCTTTTGAAAATTCAAATCAGCATACTGATGTGCTGATAGACGAGAAATTAGAGTAGCATATTGATGTGTTGCCAAAGGAAGGAACAAGACCCTGAAGAAACCCAAAACCATAGAAAACATTAAAGAATTGGCGTAGAAACCCAAGTGAAGAGAAGAGCGAAGAAGTGAAGTGTTGTTGCACAATAGTTGTTGGATCTAGAAGATCAACAGACGAGATTTGTTCGTGATGGGCGGCCAGGATTAAGTCATAAGATAGAGCTAAGAAATGAATGGCAGAGATTCAACCTAAGTACTGTAGGAAGGAGAAAGACTGGAATCGATCTGGACTGTAAGATTTAAAGGTCTCTTCATCCAACAGATATCGGGCCGTAAGTTGATCGAGCTTTAACGACAGGGACACACCTGAACTTCTATAGATCGAGCATTTATAGTTCCCATCGCTTCCGAAAAGTCGTTAAACCTCGCTTAAGTGTTCCACCCGACATCGTTGTAGACTGTCAAATCAAGCGGATCTTGATCAACAGTTGTAAAGCGTCGGGCAAGTTTGTTGATCGGGAAGAAGTACAATCGTCAGATAGAGGATAAGATCGATGGTGGAGAAAGATCGCGATAAAGAAATTGAAAATGATGGACCCAAGGAGATTATAGGCGCGATTTAATTTTATTTGAAGTCCTGTTGTAATCGCATATCACATGCGAGAGGCAATGGAGGCACATGATGGCTTGATGCGATATCGCGACAACCGTTGATCTGATGAATTCAACGGTGGGGAAGGCAATCACATATCGCCAGTCAAGAGTTTCAAATGCATTTTCTAACGGTGTAAAAAGATTGTGATTGCGATAAAGGGAAGCATTGGGTAATGTGCAAAGACCGAGGAAAAGGTGAATAACCATAGCTATAGAGTGGGGTTGGTTATATATGTGCGGGCTTAAGGATTGGGTTGAGTTTAATGAAGGGTTGAGTATAGAGTTCCGATAGAAGATTAAGGAAGGATTAGACTATACAAAGTCTAAAGAAATGTTTGTGCATGAGGAGTAAATGAAGGGCCTTAACCTTAGCTTATGAAGGTTTGACCAAGTCAGGTTAATAGAATTCCTGGGACAAACGAGATTATGCATTGTATATGCATACTGTTGGAAAAGTGGGGTTTACCCTGCACCAAAGTGGTATCAGAGCAGATTAAAAGTGTGATCAGGTTATTTGAATCTAATAAGAAGAAGGCATGGAATAAGATGAGAGTAAGTGACACTATTAAAACATTGCAGAAGCATAAAGAAAACACAGTGACATTTGTTTTCTTTAAGAAAGTGGAGATTCACTCAAATGTGAAGAATGGATGGAGACTGCTTGTGAAGCCATGCAGTGGCAGTGAACCTGAAGAATCCAATTGAAATTTGGATAGAGAAGATAAGTGTGCTCTCAGAAGGAAGCTGAGAAGCAAGCTTTTGAAAGCTTGGGAATGATCTTTGGTTTGAATATCATTGATACACATGTGACAGCGAAGGAAGGTGAGAAGATTGCAGCAATCTAGAGCAAGGAGTACTCAATTGGTTCTAGAGGAAAGAACCAGAAAAATGCTAAAAGACTGAGCTCAGAGGAGAGAAGCTTAGTGAGGCATATGTAGCAAGAAGGAGGCTTGTTACTATAGAGGATTGTTGCAACTCACAAGAAGGTCATAAAGGCAATTGCACAAGGGATGTGGGTAGAATTGGCAGGGAGTGAAGAAAGCTGGTAAGACTTTCTAAGTGAAAGAAGAGGTGGTCATAACCTAGTACTTCATTTGTGATTGAAGTACAAGAGGACACTTGTGTCCTTAGAAGAGGTAGATGAGTTGAAGCCTAGAAGGAGCAGAGAGAAGTGCTCAAAGAGGTTCCAGAGATTAGAGAACCAAGTGATTGCCAAAAGACCAAGTACAAAGAAAAGCTTGGTGAGGTGAGTGGCAACAGGGAGGACTTGCCGTTGCAGAGGCTTTAATAAAGCTCATAGTAAGTGAGTGAGGAACTCATGAAGATAGAGAAGAAAATGCAATTGATAGTCATAATAGAGATAACATAGGTTCTGAAGAAGACCACAACAGAATAAAAGTGAAGGAGAATCCAAGGCAAATGGCAAGAAGATGAGTCAAGTGGAACGTGACAAGGAGATTGCAGAGTTAAAAGAACAACTCGATGCATTAAGAAGGATACTGCAGGAAAGCCAAAGACAAGGTTGGGCCTTGAGGAAAAAGGCAGTGAAGTGGTCTAAGTTATAGAGAAGACTACAACAGAGGCAAGTGAAGAGCCTGGTGGAAGAACTCAGAGAGGCTGAGTTGGAAATGGAAGAGTCCATTGGTAAACCAAAACAAGGTGAAATTCTGGGTGAAGATGAAGACTGGAGATCCGTGGAAGATCTTATGAATCATATGGAGGATTTAGAACAACAAGGGGATATGATGACTGAAGCATCAATTGAGACCACAAGGTCTTATGTTTTTAAAATAGATAGTTTGTGTATGATTGCAGGTACTGCAGAAGAAAAGAAACCTTTTAAAGATGTCTTCAAAATAGATGAAGATCTATAAGTAAAAGGTGACAAAGAAAAATTCTCAAGAGAGGAAGAATTTGACTGGATACAAGAGGAAGAGTCTACAGATGAGTTACTCAATGAGAGAAGACAATCATTTAAAGTTGTCATAGAAATGGAAGATTGGGATCTTATTTTGATGAGGGATGAAGGAATATTTTCTCAGAGAGGTAATCTAATGAATTTGATTAATGTTATTGATGAAGAACAAATGCAAGAGAATATTAATGCAGATGATGCGACAAGGATAACTCTGGAAGAAGGGTTACAGAAAGACAACAAGGCAAAATATATTAAAGAAGAAGAACATTTACTGAAAGATGTTAAGGAAGAAGAAGTCTATGCAAAAGACTTAGAAAAGGGAAAAAGAACATTTGATGATTTGTCAATAACAAAGGAAGGTATGTAAAATTGTGTGAAATTTCCAAATTCTACTGCAATTGAAATTATTGAGTTATATGAAAAATTAGACTTTCAGAGAAGGGAGTTAGAAAAACAGAGGATACATACTCAGGATAGATTGCTGAAAAAGGAAGACAAAGAAATTGTCATGAATGACAATCATAAGGAAAAGGAGATGGTAATGAAAGTTCAACAAATTGATGTTGTAGAGGAAGGAGTTCAATACAGTGGACAAGAGCAGGAAGAAACCATTGAAGTATATGGTGTGGACGAGAGAATAACTGACAGTCTCATGAATTCTTTTGAAAATTCAAATCAACATACTGATGCGCTGATAGAGGAGAAATTAGAGCAACAAACTGATGTGTTGCCAAAGGAAGAAGAGGCATTGAGGCCTTATGCTTTTTATTTTAATAATTGTTTTGTGAGTGCAGGTTTAGTTGCAGATGCTGAAGAAAATTTGGCACAGACGAGCAACCAAATAAAAATAAAAGAGGAAGATTCTGTGGAAATATTTAATCCATGGAATAGAGATGTTAGATTACTAGAGAGAATGCTGGAAAGTCAGTATTCAATTTAGAATGAGATAATCATGAAAGAGGGTAAGGATGAAAGGGAGGCAGTAAGAATGCGACAACTTCAAAGAGAAGTAATAAACAACAGTTTGAAGAATTAGTGGACAACAGCAGCAACCTGAAGCAGAGAGAAAGAGGTAGTAGTAAATGGCAGAATATGGACCAACCCAAGGATATATTAGAGATGTAGATTGAAGAGTTATAGTAGTTAATGATGAAGCAGTCCATACGGAGGAGATTGACAAGAACAGGAAGAATGATCAATTAGAACTTGAAACTAATTGACAAAGAGAGGAAGATGAAACAGAAGACAGCTGACATACAACAACAACAAATATGCAGAGCATTCAGACAACTAAAAACTAAAGTTTGGGACCTTGGAGGTTTCCTATCAACACATAAAGACACACGATCAATAGATCATGAATGTTTTCTACCTTGGGAGTCAGATGCATGAACATTGAATCGAAACTATCATTGTATTTTAGTAGACATAGGGGGTCTTGTGTTTTCAAGGAAGTTGGATTCCTATGTATGTAATCATTAATGTTTTGAGTGGTTGAAGTAAGAAATTAATTAGATAAGTGTGAGGATAATTGTAAATGGTCTCAAGTGTAGGAGAACATGAGTGGTTAATGATGATGAGAGAGTTAGAAATCAATTGTAACCCTTATTAACCTCATGATTCGAGGAACTAGAGAGGACTCTTAGGGATAAGTACGAGTTAAAAGTGGACTTAGAGAATATTGAGGAGTTAGTTCAACAGATTAAGGATCTGAACTAGAATTAGTTCAACAGAACCTTTTTGTATAAAGGTAAGCGTAAAAAGTGAGAGCAAGTTAGTTAGTAGCTAGAGGGCAGCGAGTGAATCAGTCAGTCAGACTGTAAGCCTACGAGGAAGAGGAGAAGAAAGGCCACAGATGTAGAAGATCAGGCCGAGAAGGAATTCTCTATGTAAATAAATGTTTATTAATACAAACAACTCAATTTTGAGTTATGTGTGTGTTGGAATGGGTTAATTGTAATCTATGTGTGAATTAGAGATTCTATATCATATATATATGCAGGTGGAGTTCAGTAGAATCAGAGTCGAGATACATAGAAAGAAGAATGATATGAAGAATCGTAATGGATCGTTTGAATCCATTTGAAGGATCACAGTCAAGACTCCGGAGTGGTTGTGTTAAAAACTCGCAGAGTTAAGCTCAAGAGGGAGTCAAACAACAAAACAGCGGAAGGAACAGGACCCTGAAGAAACCCAAAACCATAGAAAACATTAAAGAATTGGCATAGAAATCCAAGTGAAGAGAAGAGCGAAGAAGTGAAGTGTTGATGCACAGTAGCCGTTGGATCTAGAAGATCAACGGACGAGATTTGTTCGTGATGAGCGACCAAGATTAAATCATAAGATAGAGCTAAGAAATGAATGGCGGAGGTTCAATCTAAGTATTGGCGGAAGGAGAAAGACGAGAATCGATTTGGACCATAAGATTTAAAGGTCTCGTCATCCAACGGATATTGTGTCGTAAGTTGATTGAGCTTTACGGCAGGGATGGACCCGAACTTCTATAAATCGAGCATTTATAATTCTCATCGGGTCTGAAAAGTCATTAAACCTCGCGTAAGTGTTCCACCCGACATTGGTGTAGACTATCGAATCAAGCAGATCTTGATCAATGATTGTAAAGTGTCAGGCAAGTCGGTTGATAGGGAAGAAGTATAACCGTCAGATTGAGGATAAGGTGGATGATGTAGAAAGATTGCGATAAAGAAATTAAAAAGGGCGGACCCGAAGAGGTTATAAGCGCGATTTAATTTTATTTGAAGTCTGATTGTAATCGCATAACGCATGTGAGAGGCAATGGAGGCACATGATGGCTTGATGCGATATTGTGATAGCCGTTGATCTAGTGAATGAAATCAACAGCGGGGAAGGCAGTCACATATTTCCAGTCAAGAGTTCCAAAGGCATGTTCTAACGGTGGAGAAATATTGCGATTGCGATAAGGGGAAACATCGGGTAATGTGCGGAGACTGAGGAAAAGGCAAATAACCATAGTTATAGAGTTGGGTTGGTTATATATGTGCAGGCTTAAGGACTGGGTTGAGTTTAATGAAGGGTTGAGTATTGAGTTCCGATAGAATATTAAGGAAGTGTTAAACTATAGAAAATCTAAAGAAATGTCTGTGCATGAGGAGTAAATGAAGGGCCTTAACCTTAGCTTATGAAGGTTTGACCAAGTAAGGTCAATAGGATTCCTGGGACAAACGAGATTATGCATTGTATATGCATACTGTAGGAAAAGCGAGGTTTACCCTGCACCAAAGTGGTATCAGAGAAGATTATAAGTGTGATTAGGTTATTTGAATATCATAAGAAGAAGGCATGAAATAAGATGAGAGTAAGTGATACTCTTAAAACATTGCAGAAGCATAAAGAAAACATAGTGATGTTTGTTTTCTTGAAGAAAGTGGAGATTCACTCAAATGTGATGAATGGATGGAGACCGTCTGTGAAGCCATACAGTGGCAGTAAACCTGAATAATCCAATTGAATGTTGGACAAAGAAGATAAGAGTGCTCTTAGAAGTAAGCTGAGAAGCAAGCTTTTGAAAGCTTGGGAATGATCTTTGGTTTGAATATCATTGATACACATGTGACAACAAAGGAAGGTGAGAAGATTGCAACAACCTAGAGCAAGGAGTGCTCAATTGGTTCCAGAGGAAAGAACCAGAGAAATGCTAAAAGACTGAACTTAGAGGAGAGAATCTTAGTGAGGCATATGTAGCAAGAGAGGCTTGTTACTATAGAGGATTGTTGCAACTCACAAGAATGTCATATAAGCAATTCCACAAGGGATGTGGGTAGAATTGGCAGGGAATGAAGAAAGTTGGTAAGACTTTCTAAGTGAAAGAAGAGGTGGTCAGAACCTTGTACTTCATTTGTGATTGAAGTACAAGAGGACACTTGTGTCCTTAGAAGAGGCAGATGAGTTGAAGCCTAGAAGGAGTAGAGAGAAGTGCTCAAAGAGGTTCCAAAGAATAGAGAAACAAGTGCTTGCCAAAAGACCAAGTAGAGAGGAAAGCTTGGTGATGTAAGTGGAAACAGGGAGGACTTGCTGTTGCAGAGGCTTTAATATAGCTCATAGTAAGTGAGTGAGGAACTCATGGAGATAGAGAATAAGATGGCTATTGATAGTCATAATAGAGATAACAGAGGTTCTGAAGAAGACCACATCAGAAGAAAAGTGAAGAAGGAGAATGCCAAGGCAAATGGCAAGAAGATGAGTCAAGAGGAACGTGACAAGGAGTTTGCAGAGTTAAAAGAACAACTCGATGCATTAAGTAGGATACTGGAGGAAATCCAAAGACAAGGTTGGGCCTTGAGGAAAAAGGCAGTGAAGTGATCTAAGTTACAGAGAAGACTACAACAGAGGCAAGTGAAGAGCCTGGTGGAAGAAATCAGAGAGGCTAAGTTGGAAATGGAAGAGTCCATTTGTAAACCAGGACAAGGTGAAATTCTAGGTGAAGATGAAGACTGGAGATCTGTGGAAGATCTTCTGAACCATATGGAGGATTCAGAACAACAAGGAGATATGATGACTGAAGCATCAAGTGAGACCACAAGGTCTTATGTTTTAAAAACTGATAATCTGTGTATGATTGCAGGTATTGCAGAAGAAAAGAAACCTTTTAAAGATGTCTTCGGAATAGATGAAGATCTAGAAGTAAAAGGTGACAAAGAAAAATTCTCAAGAGAGGAAGATTTTGATTGGATACAGCAGGAAGAGTCTATAGATGAGATACTCAATGAGAGAAGACAGTCATTTAAAGCTATCATAGAGATGGAAGATCAGGATCTTATTTTGATGAGGAATGAAGGAATATTGTCTCATAGAGGTAATCTAATGAATTTGATTAATGCTATTGATGAAGAAAAAATGCAAGAGGATATTAATGCAGTTGATGAGACAAGGATAACTCTGGAAGAAGGGTTACAAAAGGACAACAAGGTAAAATGTATTGAAGAAGATGAACATCTATTGAAAGATGTTAAGGAAGAAGAAGTCTATGCAAAAGACTTAGCAAAGGGAAAAAGGACATCTGATGATTTGTCAATAACAAAGGAAGGTATGGAAAATTGTGTGAAATTTCCAAATTCTACTCCGATTGAAATTATTGAGTTATATGGAAAATTAGACTTTCAGAGAAGGGAGTTATAAAAACAGAGGATACATACTCAGGATAGATTGCTGAAAAAGGAAGACAAAGAAATTGTCATGAATGACAATCATAAGGAAAAGAAGATGGTAATGAAAGTTTAGCAAATTGACATTGTAGAGGAAGGAGTTCACTATAGTCGACAAGAGCAGGAAGAAACCATTGAAGCAGATGGTGTGGACGAGAGAATAACTGACAGTCTCATGAGTTCTTTTGAAAATTCAAATCAACATACTGATGTGCTTATAGAGGAGGAGAAATCAGAGCAACATATTGATGTGTTGCCAAAGGAAGAAGAGGCACTGAGGCCTTATGTTTTTTATTTTAATAATTGTTTTGTGAGTTCAATTTTAGTTGCAGATGCTGGAGAAAATTTGGCACAAATGAGCAAGCAAATAAAAATAGAAGAGGAAGATTATGTGGAAATATTTAATCCATGGAACATAGATGTTAGATTACTAGAGAGATTGTTGGAATGTCACGATTCAATACAGAAAGAGATAATCATGAAAGAGGGTAAGGATGATAGGCTAGCAGTAAGAATGCGACAACTTCAAAGAGAAGATAATAAACAACAGTTTGAAGAATTAGTGGACAACAACAACAACCTGAAGTAGAGAGAAAGAGGTAGCAGTGAATGGCAGAATATGAACCAGCCCAAGGATATACTAGAGATGGAGATTGAAAAGTTATGGCAGTTAACGATGAAACAGTCCATATGGAGGAGATTTACAACAACAGGAAGAATGATTAATCAGAACTTGAAATTGATTGACAAGGAGAGGAAGATGAAAGAGAAGACAACTGACATACAACATCAGCAAAGATGCAGAGCATTCAGACAACTACAAACTAAAGTTTGGGACCCTGGAGGTTTCCTATCAACACATGAAGACACATGATCAGGAGATCATGAATGTTTTCTACCTTGGGAGTCTGATGCAGGAGCATTGACTCGAAACCAGCATTGTATTTTAGAGTAGACATAGGGGCTCTAGTGTTTTCAAGGAGGTTGGATTCCTATGTATGTAATCATCACTATTTTGAGTGGTTGAAGTAGGAAATTAATTAGATAAGTGTGAGGATATTTGTAAATGGTCTCAAGTGTAGGAGAACATGAGTGGTTAATGATGATGAGAGAGTTAGAAATCAATTGTAACTCTTATTGACCTCATGATTCGAGGAACTAGAGAGGACTCTTAGGGATAAGTAGGAGTTAAAAGTGGACTTAGAGAATATTGAGGAGTTAGTTCAACAGATTAAGGATCTGAACTAGAATTAGTTCAACAAAACCTTTTTGTATAAAGGTAAGCCTAAAATGCAAGAAAACGTTAGTTAGTAGCTAGAGGGTAGCCAGTGAGTGAGTCAGTCAGATTGTAAGCCTATGGGCGAGAGGAGAAGAAAGGCCACTGATATAGAAGATCAGGACGAGAATAAATTCTCTATGTAAATATATGTGTATTAATACAAACAACTCAATTCTGAGTTATGTGCGTGTTGGAATGGGTTAATTGTAATCTATGTGTGAATTAGATTCTGTATCAAATATATATGCAGGCGGAGTTCAGCAGAATTAGAGGCGAGATACAGAGAAAGAAGAATGATATGAAGAATCCTAATGGATCGTCTGAATCCGTTCGAAAGATCATAGTCAAGATTCTAGAGTGGTTGTGTTAAAAACTCGCAGAGTTAAGCTCAGGAGGGAGTCGCGCAGCAGAACAACAGAAGGAACATGACCCTGAAGAAACCCAAAACTATAGAAAACATTAAAGAATTGGCGTAGAAAACCAAGTGAAGATAAGAGCGAAGAAGTGAAGTGTTGATGCACTGTAGCCGTTGGATCTAGAAGATCAACAGACGAGATTTGTTCCTAATGGGCAGCCAGGATTAAGTCATAAGATAGAGCTAAGAAATGAATGGCGAAGATTCAATCTAAGTACTAGTGGAAGGAGAAAGACGGGAATCGATATGGACCGTAAGATTTAAAGGTCTCGTCATCTAACAGATATCGGGTCGTAAGTTGATCGATCTTTAACGGTAGGGACGGACCTGAACTTCTATAGATCGAGTGTTTATAATTCCCATCGGGTCTAAAAAGTCGTTAAAGCTCACGTAAGTGTTCCACCCAACATCATTGTAGACTGTCGGATCAAGCAGATCTTGATCAATGGTTGTAAAGCGTCAGGAAAGTCTATTGATCAGGAAGAAATACAATCGTCGGATCAAGGATAAGATTGATGGTGGAGAAAGATCACGATAAAGAAATTGAAAAGGGTGGACCCGAAGAGGTTATAGGCATGGTTTAATTTTATTTGAAGTCTGGTTGTAATCGCATATCGCATGCGAGAGGCAATGGAGGCACAAGATGCCTTGATGCGATATCGCGACAACTGTTGATCTGGTGAATGAAATTAACGGTGGGGAAGGTAGTCGCATATCGCCAGTCAAGAGTTGTGAAGGCATGTTCTAACGGTGGAGAAATATTGTGATTGCGATAAAGGGAAGCATCGGATAATGTGCGAAGACTGAGGAAAAGGCGAATAACCATAGTTATAGAGTGGGGTTGGTTATATATGTGCGGGCTTAAGGATTGGGTTGAGTTTAATGAAGGGTTGAGTATAGAGTTCGATAGAAGATTAAGGAAGGATTAGACTATAGAAAGTCTAAGGAAATGTTTGTGCATGAGGAGTAAATGCAGGGCATTAACCTTAGTTTATGAAGGTTTGACCAAGTCAGGTTAATAGAATTCCTGGGACAAATGAGAGTATGCATTTTATATGCATACTGTGGGAAATGCGGGGTTTACCCTACACCAAAGTGGTATCAGAGCAGATTATAAGTGTGATAAGGTTATTTGAATCTCATAAGAAGGCGGCATGAAATAAGATGAGAGTAAGTGATACTCTTAAAACATTGTAGAAGCATAAAGAAAACACAGTGATGTTTGTTTTCTTGAAGAAAGTGGAGATTCACTCAAATGTGAAGAATGGATGGAGACTGCTTGTGAAACCATGTAGTGGCAGTAAACCTGAAGAATCCAATTGAAAGTTGGACAGAGAAGATAAGAGTGTTCTCAAAAGGAAGTTGAGAAGCAAGCTTTTGAAATCTTGGGAATGATCTTTGGTTTGAATATCATTGATACACATGTGATAGCAAAGGAAGCTGAGAAGATTGCAACAACCTAGAGCAAGGAGTGCTCAATTGGTTCTAGAGGAAAGAACCAGAGAAATGCTAAAATACCGAGCTCAGAGGAGAGAAGTTTAGTGAGGCATGTGTAACGAGAAGGAGGCTTGTTACTACAGAGGATTGTTGCAACTCACAAGAAGGTCATAAAGGCAATTCCATAAGGGATGTGTGTAGAATTGCCAGGGAATGAAGAGAGCTGGTAAGACTTTTGAAGTGAAAGAAGAGGTGGTCTTAACCTAATACTTCATTTGTGATTGAAGTACAAGAGGACACTTTTGTCCTTAGAAGAGGCAAATGAGTTGAACCCTAGAAGGAGCAAAGAGAAGTGCTTAAAGAGGTTTTAGAGAATAGAGAACCAAGTGCTTGCCAAAAGACCAAGTACAGAGGAAAGCTTGGTGAGGTGAGTGGCAGCAGGGAGGACTTGCTGTTGCAGAGGCTTTAATACAACTCGTAGTAAGTGAGTGAGGAACTCATAAATATAGAGAAGAAGATGGCTACTGATAGTCATAATAGAGATAACAAAGGTTGTGAAGAAGACCACATCAGATGAAAAATGAAGAAGGAGAATACCAAGGCAAATGGAAAGAAGATGAGTCAAGAGGAACATGACAAGGAGATTGTAGAGTTAAAAGAACAACTCGATGCATTAAGAGGGATACTGGAGGAAATCCAAAGACAAGGTTGGACCTTGAGGAAAAAGGCAGTGAAGTGGTCTAAGTTACAGAGAAGACTACAACAGAGGCAAGTGAAGAGCCTGGTGGAAGAACTCAGAGAGGCTGAGTTGGAAATGGAAGAGTCCATTTGTAAACTAGAATAGGTTGAAATTCTGGGTGAAGATGAAGACTGGAGACCTGTGGAAGATCTTATGAATCATATGGAGGATTCAAAACAACAAGGAGATATGATGACTAAAGCATTAAGTGAGACCACAAGGTCTTATGTTTTTAAAACCGATAGTTTGTGTATGATTGTAGGCACTGCAAAAGAATAAAAACCTTTTAAAGATGTCTTCAGAATAGATGAAGATCTAGAAGTAAAAGGTGACAAATAAAAATTCTCAAGAGAGGAAGAATTTCACTGGATACAGCAAGAAGAGTCTATAGATGAGATACTCAGTGAGAGAGGACAATAATTTAAAGCTGTCATAGAAATGGAAGATCAGGATCTTATTCTGATGAGGGATGAAGGAATATTGTCTCAGAGAGGTAATCTAATGAATCTGATTAATGCTATTGATGAAGAAAAAATTCAAGAGAATATTAATGCAGATGATGAGACAAGGATAACTCTGGAAGAAGGGTTACAAAAGGACAACAAGGCAAAATGTATTGAAGAAGAAGAACATCTACTGAAAAATGTTAAGGAAGAAGAAGTCTATGCAAAAGACTTAGCAAAGGGAAAAATGACATCTGATGATTTGTCAATAACAAAGGAAGGTATGGAAAATTGTGTGAAATTTCCAAATTCTACTCCAATTGAAATTATTGAGTTATATGGAAAATTAGACTTTCAGAGAGGGGAGTTATAAAAACAGAGGATACATACTCAGGATAGATTGCTGAAAAAGGAAGACAAAGAAATTGTCATGAATGACAATCATAAGGAAAAGGAGATGGTAATGGAAGTTTAGCAAATTGACATTGTAGAGGAAGGAGTTCACTACAGTCGACAAGAGTAGGAAGAAACCATTGAAGCAGATGGTGTGGACGAGAGAATAACTGACAATCTCATGAATTCTTTTGAAAATTCACATCAACATACTGATGTGCTAATAGATGAAGAGAAATCAGAGCAACATATTGATGTGTTGCCAAAGGAAGAAGAGGCACTGAGGCCTTATGTTTTTTATTTTAATAATTGTTTTGTGAGTGCAGTTTTAGTTGTAGATGCTGGAGAAAATTTGGCATAGATGAGTAGTCAAATAAAAATAAAAGAGGAAGATTCTGTGGAAATATTTAATCGATGGAACATAGATGTTAGATTACTAGAGAGAATGCTGGAAAGTCAGGATTCAATGCAAAAAGAGATAATCATGAAAGAGGGTAAGGATCAAAGGGTGGCAGTAAGAATCCAACAACTTCAAACAGAAGATAATAAACAAAAGTTTGAAGAATTAGTGGACAACAACAACAAATTGAAGCAGAGAGAAAGAGGTAGCAGTAAATGCCATAATATGGACCAGCCCAAGGTTATACTAGAGATGGAGATTGAAGAGTTATGGCAGTTAACGATGAAACAGTCCATATGGAGTAGATTGACAACAGCAGGAAGAATGATCAATAAGAACTTGAAACTGATTGACAAAAGAGGAAGATGAAACAAAAGACAGCTAACATACAACAACAGCAAAGATGCAGAGCATTTAGACAACTACAAACAAAAGTTTGGGACCCTGGAGGATTCCTATCAACACATGAAGACACATGATCAAGAGATCATGAATGTTTTCTACCTTGGGAGTCTGATGCAGGAGCATTGACTCGAAACTATCACTTTATTTTGTAAGACATAGGGTCTTGTGTTTTCAAGGAAGTTGGATACCTATGTATGTAATCATTAATGTTTTGACTGGTTAAAGTAGGAATTAATTAGATAAGTGTGAGGATAATTGTAAACGGTCTCAAGTGTAGGAGAACATGAGTGGTTAATGATGATGAGAGAGTTAGAAATCAATTGTAACTCTTATTGACCTCATGATTCGTGGAACTATAGAGGACTCCTAGGGATAAGTACGAGTTAAAAGTGGACTTAGAGAATATTGAGGAGTTAGTTCAACAGATGAAGGATCTGAACTAGAATTAGTTCAACAGAACCTTTTTGTATAAAGGTAAGCCTAAAAGGTGAGAAAAAGTTAGTCAGGATCTAGAGGGTAGCTAGTGAGTCAATCAGTCATACTGTAAGCCTACGAGGAAGAGGAGAAGAAAGGCCATTGATATAGAAGATTAGGATGAGAAGGAATTCTCTATGTAAATACATGTTTATTAATACAAACAACTCATTTTTTAGTTATGTGTGTGTTGGAATGGGTTAATTGTAATCTATGTGTGAATTAGGGATTTTGTATCAAAGGCGAGATACAGAGAAAGAAAAACGATACAAAGAATCCTAATGGATCGTTTGAATCCATTCGTAGGATCACAGTCAAGATTCTGGAGTGGCTGTGTTAAAAACTCGCAGAGTTAAGCTTAGGAGGGAGTCGCACAACAGAACAACGGAAGGAACATGACCCTGAAGAAACCCAAAACCATAGAAAACATTAAAGAATTGGCGTAGAAACCCAAGTGAAGAGAAGAGCGAAGAAGTGAAGTGTTGATGCACAGTAGCCGTTGGATCTAGAAGATCAATGGACAAGATTTGTTCGTGATGGGAAACCAGGATTTAGTCATAAGATATAGCTAAGAAATGAATGGCGGAGATTCAATCTAAGTTATGGCGGAAGGAGAAAGACAAGAATCGATTTGGACTGTAAGATTTAAAGGTCTCATCATCCAATGGATATCGGGCCGTAAGTTGATTGAGCTTTAACGATAGGGACGAACCCGAACTTCTATAGATCGAGCATTTATAATTCCCACCAAGTTCGAAAAGTCGTTAAACCTCGCATAAGTGTTCCACCCGACATTGTTGTAGACCATCGGATCAAGCAGATCTTGATCAATGGTTGTAAAGCGTTGGGAAAGTCTGTTGATCGGGAAGAAGTACAACCATCGGATCGAGGATAAGATCAACGGTGGAGAAAGATTGCGATAAAGAAATTGAAAAGGGCAGACCCAAAGAGGTTATAGGTGCGATTTAATTTTATTTGAAGTCCGGTTGTAATCACATATCACATGCGAGAGGCAATGGAGGCACAATATTGCTTGATGCGATATCGCGACAACCGTTGAAATAGTGAATGAAATCAATGGTGGGGAAGGCAGTCGCATATCGCCAGTCAAGAGTTCCGAAGGCATGTTCTAATGGTGGAGAAAGATTACGATTGCGATAAAGGGAGGCATCGTCTAATGTGGGAAGACTGAGGAAAAGGCGAATAACCATAATTATAGAGTGGGGTTGGTTATATATGTGCGGGCTTAAGGATTGGGTTGAGTTTAATGAAGGTTTGAGTATAGAGTTCCGATAGAAGATTAAGGAAGGCTTAGAATATAGAAAGTCTAAAGAAATGTTTGTGCATGAGGAGTAAATGAAGGGCCTTAACCTTAGCTTATGAAGGTTTGACTAAGTCAGGTCAATAGAATTCCTGGGACAAACGAGATTATGCATTGTATATGCATACTGTGGGAAATGCAAGGTTTACCTTGCACTAAAAAACCAACCGGAAAAGCTTCCAAAAAGTCTCACTAAAGACAACTCGATTCTATAATAGAGAGGAAAACAACATGATCAACATGGATGAAAAGGGGTGAAGACTCAAATTTGAGCCTTGTATGCCAATTTACGTAACAATGAAATCCTGTCCAGGTCTACCCAGGTCTAGCTAAGTCTAGTTTGTTGGAACTGTACAGGTTACCCTTAGAGGAGGGGAACTGGGATAGGGCCTACTACAGAAGGTAGAGACATAATTTGTCTCACAGAAACTCATGAACATGATGGTTGCAAAACTCCTATGTTTAACAATTATTTGAAGTTAGCGGTTTGGAATGAGGCTGTAGAAAATGGCAAAGGGTATGGAGGAATACTGGTTTAGTGAAAGAAAAAGAAGGTCGTCACATTCAGTTAGTGAAAGAAGATACAAATAAACAATATTTATGGTTAAAAATAACAGAGAATAAGAACCACATAAGAATTTCAACATGTTATTTTGTGCCTCAAGTATCAAAAACTTACAAAAATAAGGGGTTGGACAACAAAGATCCATATGCAACTTTAAAGCAAGATATTGTTGCATATTCTCAGCGAGGAGAAATTCTTTTTGTGGGAGATTTCAATGCTAGAACAACAAATCAACAAGCTATTATTCTTTGTTGCAAAGAGGATCACAATCTTATCTAGCACATTGAAGAGGAGAATCCTCAATGGTTGAGATGTTCAGAAGACAACAAAGTTAGTAATCATTTTGGAGAGGAGTTGCTTACGTTGTGTGGCGCTTTCAACTTAATTATTTGCAGTGGTCTAGATTTATTGTTCACAAAGCTTAATAGAAAGGATATATGAAGTTAAGATTGGACAACATATTTGGGACTTAAAATCAGATCATAACCTAATCTATATGAAGCTATCTTGGTTAGAAGAAAGACAATGTAGGAGGAAATCCCAATGTTCTTGACAATCAACATCAAGGGGGGAAATTCTTCTAACAGAAGAAGATTACACTATCTTTAAAACAATGTTGGAGAGATCAATTCAGAAGGTGAAAATTGGGCCCGAAAGCCTCAATAGTCATGAGTTAACAAACATAATTCAGGGTGTACTTGAGAAGTGCAAAAGAGCAAAAAATACAAAATCATAATCAAATTATTTTCCTGTGAATGCTTGGTTCGATGAGGAATGCAAAATGGCAAGGAGAACCTTGAAAAACACAAGTGAGAAGAAAATGAATGTAAAGTTATATAAGCAAATTTTAAAAAGGAAAAAAGACGAGTTCATGCAAACAAGGAGGGAAGAGTTAATATATCTAGGAAAGAATAACCCAAAGCTTTTTTGGCAGGAACTTCAACCAAGGAAGAAGCATGCAAACAAGGAGGGAAGAGTTAATATATCTAGGAGAGAATAACCCAAAGCTTTTTTGGCAGGAACTTCAACCAAGGAAGAAGCAAATTGAAAATAATATTATGACCAATTAGTGCTTTGACTATGCAAGACAACTCTATGAAAAAAAATTAGAGGTTGAGCCTCCTCCCAAGATCAACACAACTACAAAGCTTTTCACATTACAGGAGGTGGAGGCCGGAATTGAAATGTTGAAAACAGGGAAGGCAAAAGACTTGGTTGAATTCCACGCAGAATATGGGGAATGAACATTCTAGCACCACACATTGTGGAAATATTCAACAACATCATTCGTCAAGGGTTCCCAAGAGATTGGAAAGTTATTTTAGCATTACCCCTTTTTAAAAGTGGAGACATTGATACTCCTTCCAACTATAGAACCATCATGATCAATCCTTTGTTTGCAAAGCTTTCCAATGGCATGGTAGAAAATAAAATCAGTAAGTGGGTAGAAATAAAAGAAAAGAGGGCAAAAGGGCAAGCGGGTTTTACGCTGAAGCATTCTACAATAGATCATGGTATCATGCTGAGACACATTATTGAAAAGGTTTGGGGGAACAAATAAGAAGTGTTTTGCTGCTTTGTTGACCTCAAAAAGGCATTTGATATGGTCCCTAGAGATAAGTTGTGGCTTAGAATGGAAGAACTTGAAATTCCTTTGTAATATAGAGTTGTTATCCATAGGCTTTATGAAGAGGTGAAAGTCAAAATTAGAACTTCAGCAAACATTTCAGAGAGTTTTAGGAGTGACATCAAAGTCAAGCAAGGTTGTCCTTTATCCCCTACCCTTTTTGGTTTATATATTGAAAAATTGGAAGAGTGATTAAATCTACCAGGTGGGGATGGTGTTCGACTGGGGGAGTTTGTGATAAAACTTCTTTTCTATGTTGATGATATTGTATAGATTGCTAAATTGGCCCATGGATTGTAGATGACCTATATGCCTTTGAGCATTTTTGTAAAGCAATGGAGATGCAAGTCAATACCATTAAGACCAAAATAATGATTTTCTCTAATAAAAGGAAACAAAGGCAGCATACGTTCTTCTTTGAAGGCAACATTATTGAAGAAGTAAATGAATACAAGTACCTCAGGATCGATTTCAACAACAAGCTTAATTGGGAGGACTGCAGAAAGGAGAATTTTAGGAGGGTGGAAAGTATTATATGCACTTCAAAACAGATGTAGAGAGGTAGAGTTAAGAGATTGGAAAACGATTAAAGTACTTTTTGGACTCCTAGTTTGTCCAGTGTTATTATATGGGTGTGAACTATGGGCTAGTAGCATCCCTGTTTCAAAAGGGAAACAATTTGAGAAAATCCAAAAACACTTGATCATGAGCAAGTTCAAAATAAAAAGTTTGGTTCCTTATGAGATAATGTTGAGTGAAACAAGAGTAGCTCCCATAGAAGCAATTTCTATGGTGCATCTTATAAGGTATCTAAAAAGAATTGAGAAAATGGGAGTAGGTAGATGGCCGAAAGTTATCTTCAATGAATGCATGAGTGAAAGAAAGAAATCATGGATGAGACAAAACAACAAATGGATGCAAAAATGGAATATTTACCTCAATGCATGTCCTGCATAGCAAAGAGTTAAAGAATTTTGTTATGGAGAAGTTCCATAAGCGTATATGGGGAAAAGAGTTGGGTAGAAAGAAGAAGTATTATGTTCAAGAATTCAACCCCACTTGTGATCTCCAACAAAAAGAGTACATTGGAGCCAACATTCCATGGAGAGCAAAGATTATGATTGCTCAATTAAGAACTAAATCACATCAACTTTGGCGTGAAAAGGGACATTGGAGGAGACCTAAAGAAGCATGGAAGAACGTGTGTGTACTTTTGGCACTTCTAGGGCAGTGGAATCGGAAAAGCACTTCATTTTGGAATGTGATGTTGTCAGAGACATCAGAGACAATTATGGCAGTATGTTAGCCTCAATTCCTTGGCATTGTCTTTTCAGTGAGGGGATTGTTAGAAGTTTGGGTGAGCACATCATCAATTTGAGTAAGAAAATGATTGAATTGCAAAAAGAAAGAAACATGGAGGTTGGTAGTCTCGTAGACTAGTTTTAGTCTCATGGATGTTAAAATACCATTCATTCATTCATTCATGATGATAGAACAAACCTCCATTTCCACCGACCTTAACGTTCATTCCCCTTCATAATAAAATTAATTAACCTTTTCATTAAAAATATTTCTATATATGATATATCAATATTAAAACCTATAACCACCCTTAGTTTCCCCTCTAAAACATCATTTAAAGTATTAACAAATTTCAACAAAAAATATTATATATATATATATATATTATCTTTTTTCATAAAGTAAAACCATCATGTTTTTCCCTTTCATATATGGTTTTTAGTTTCTCCTCTAAAACATCATTTAAAACATGAAACGAATTTCAAAGCATTTGTATATCTTTTTCTTAAAGTAAAAACAGCTTTTTCTTTTTCATATATGATTTTTCAAGGTTGAAACTTATAATCATTGTTAATTCCCCATAAAATGATATTTTAACTCCCTAAAATGATAT
>APFE030418680.1:96913-113282 GCA_000404065.3 Pinus taeda
ACATGCCTATTATATCAAATGTGTTTTTTTCGGAAAAAACTTATATTAACAAATATGGTTGATATCAATTTCCAAACAAAATACGTGTAATATCTACAATTAATACATCTCAATATAGAAAACCCAAAACAATATGATCATTGTTGGTCTTTTCCGATTCAACTTTGAAAGTAAGAGTGTCATGAATTCCAAGTCTCAATTAATGGAGTGAAATCGTTTTTATAGTAAGGGCCATATTTCTTAACATAAGTTAAATACACTTTCTTTTAAATTTTATTTATATATTATGTAGAGTATTATTTTTATAACTTAAATTTGGAAATTTATAATTAACTTATCAAATATCCAAGAGTATATAATATTTGTTGGTATGAGTTTCCAAAATAAAATATTATTTATATAGAACCATTGGATTGAGATCTTATTTATTTAAATGAGGATAATTTTTTATTTTATATTTTTTTAATTGGTTAAATTAGAGTACTCATAATTATGGTATTTTGAGAGAAGTATTGATGTTCGTTTTTATGAGCTTTTGTAGTTACAAAGTTCAAATGCATGTTTTAAAGGATTTTTTGAATTTTACGAGCTCTTTGAATACTTTCTCATCGAGCCATAGACCACATAACACCATTAGAGTTTTAAAGTCTACACAAAATATTTATGTATTTTAAAATGAACGAGATCATGTATTGTGTGTTCAAGGATGGTATTTGTTAAGAACAAGATGTTTGTATTTACCCATCAATGAAGCATTCATCCCTATAAATATTTATATATATTTTTTGTTTATTTGTTTTATAATGAAAGAGATCATGTACTACATTTCCAAGGATGGTCTCCGTTAACAACATGATTGACTTATGACTAGGGTTTTTTTTTTCTTTTCAAAACCTTTCTAGGAAACAAGCGCCAATTCATTCTCTTAGATGTGAAGGTCACCTCTCATGTCAACCATCATTACCTTTTTGTGATTTTACCTCCATGATGAGGATCATTGATTTGTTTCAACGCATACAAAATATACTAGGGTAATCCTCTGAGCCTAATCCTTATGTCAAGATCTTGAGGAATTGTTTTTCATCCTAACAATTATATGAGCATTGAGAACCACTTATCAACAATCACCAAAGGTTGAAAATAAACCACCTATTAGCGAAGCAAGGATAAAAACATATAAAACATAAAAGAAAAAGATAAAACTTTGATGACCGTTGACAAGAAGAGAATCAAGTTCCCTCCCACCTCCAAACCTCGTAAACGATAAGTGTCAATTCTAATTTTCTCTACAACTTGATAGGGTCCAAGCCACAAGTTCTAGAATTAGAATTTTTACCTTTACTTTCATTGGCTTTGTCCCACTTGAGCACCAAATCATTTATCATGAAATATTTCCCCCAAGCTTTGCAACACCACACCCCACATTTCCCTGCTTTTACAAGCTCGCCAGGGTAAACATGAGACACGAGTTACTATGCATGACCCAACCTCCAAGTTCCAGTTATGGAAGTGGATCCTACCATCTTTAAACTTTACTACAACCTCCTAGGGACACTTGATCACCCAAATGACAAACAACACCCACTAGTGATCCTACCCTAAGTTGGAACCTCCATTTAACCTAACTTTACAGCCTAGACACATGCATGCCAAGCGGTCCATGCGGCTAGAAGGCTCCAGCCGCACACACAAGGCATCCTCAATGCAACTACAACTGAAAATCCTTAGTTCTATACCTACGGTCACAGATTTAGTGCCACATTTTTAGGGCTAGCCTACAAGCCATTGCCTAGCACTGCACAAAACTCTCTAGAATCAAGTCTAGGATAATCACAAGTATACATGACCTATACTTAGGCTCAGATCTTGCCCAAACATACCAAACACATGATAAAATTTTAGACAAACATATGGTAAACATGGTAGCTACATGTCATGAATGCATATTTGTTCACTGTCTCATTAGTTTCTGCTTTCTCAAGCTAGTTGCATCAAACACTTGTTATCTCATACATTCATATAACCATTCAATGACTTATTGAATCATGAACACGATCCATAACAAGAGCACATCATTTAACCATGCATAAAACCAACATCTAACTAGAATGAAGCCATGGAAAACCAGTCATAAAATCAACACAATAACTAATACATGTGCTCATTAATCTCATTAAGAATTAAAACATAATAACATATGCATACAACCAACCAATCTATGGACTTCCACATACCACTCGACCATAGATTGGGTTGAACCAAATCTCTCTTTCAGCCAATCACCCCCATGCAATATTCTAAGCATGAATGTGGCATCTCATCGGATAAACCAAATATAACCAAACATGGACTCCAAAGGTTAAACCACCTCCACCCTCAAGCCATATTGATCTCACCTAAACCGGTCCAGAGATCAGCAAACCAACACAAGCTTGGATACCTCAGAATGTCTTCACCAAACAAAAAGGAATTTTCTTGTCTCCACACACATGTCAAGGGCTTCCCAGAGAAAACCATCTCCACCCCCAACCCTTGGGATTTTCCTGAGACCACCTTACTCAGATCCAAAATCTTTCAACAATCCATAGCTCAACCAAGAATGAATCCCATCACACCATGGATATCTAGGAAATGGCAAAGGCAATACTGTAACCATTGTCAATCCAAGAAAATCCCATGCCAATGACAACAAAATAATCATGTAAACCAAATGCATGCACCATGCATTCAAATCCCAACAAATAAATCACACATGCAACCTGTTACTTGCAAAATCTTCTTGATGTAGTTGCTCCTCCAACCTTCTCCTTGTGCTCCCTTACTTTATTTTTCTTGTCATTTGCTTTCTTGCTTGCTTGTGCCCAAGTGATCTCTCTCTCTCCTCTTGGAGTTCAATTTCTTCTAGCAAAACCAAAGTTGTCAAAAGCTAAGACTGATAAAAAACCATCAATTGTTTCTGAAATTCCATTTATCATTGATGTTTGGCATCTCTTCCTTTCCTTTTCCTCTTTTCTTTCATTTTCCTTTATTTTCTCTTTAATTTACCTTGCATGCATATTCTTGTCTCTTCATCTTCCTTTTCTCCTATTTTCCTTTATTTATTTGAATTAATTGCCATTTATTGTCCTTTGCCTTTTAACAATGCCAATTTCCATAGCCATTAATTAACCACAAGTGATGTCCGCTTTAATGTTTTTCCCTTCATTTAGCTTGGAATACTTGTCCCATCACCTTGGTCATATTTTTTCCTTTATAATGTCCTTCCATTTATATGGAAAATCAACCCGAGGTTGTTACAAACCCCACCCTCTTGGGGGAACACCATCCTCGGTGTTCTATGACACTTATGACCAATCAAAACTGCTAAAAACAAAACATACTACTTATCGTAGTTTTATAAACACAACTTGTTTCGGTATTACAATATATTATATATATTATATATATATATAATATTATATAATATTTATAATATTATATACTATAATATTATATATATATTATATATATATATATATATATATATATATATCAATTATATATATATATATAATATTATATATATATATATATACACACACACACACACACCAAAAACTCATTTGCTTCTACCAACAAATAAATAAGGATATAATGCCCATATTTATCAACCATCTCCCATGTAGCTTCATCGAGCCCAAAGTGCTTCCACTGCACTTTAACTTTCTCCATTGCTCGGTTCTGGAACATGAGTTGTTTTCGCTGCAATATGCATGATGTCTCTAGCTAGAAATCTCCCTCTGGTTCCACCTACAATACAAACCAATCAATCACACGATCAACATCTTGTATATATCTCTTAAGAAATGAAACATGGAAAACATCATGGATTTTCATGGATGGAGGCAAAGCAAGTATGTATGCCACTGGTCTAATCCTCTCGAGGATCTCAAAAGGCCCGTAATACGGAGGTGTCAACTTGGTGTTGAAAAGTGTAACTAGGTTCGGTCTTCATATGTACTCTTGATTCTTGTATATTGTAAAATGACAAAAAAATATTATTATTGTTTTGTAGCATAGTTTTCATGCTCAAGGTCATTTTATTTTAGGTCAAAGCACCCATTGAGTGCTTCTAGGTTTTTTTTATTGAGTCAAGAAGTCAAAGAGTCATTGACATATGTAAAAGACCCCATTGGGCATTTTGTAACAAGTCAAGAAGATGATTTTCGAGTCAAAGTGTCAAAAATACCCCTCTAAGACAAAGTCGGCCTGGCAGAGAAGAAGTCAACCTAATTAGGGCACATCGTCCTCCTTGGAAGCCTATATAGAAGAGAGAATTCAACCTCCTATGTCATTCAGCTCACTCACTTATCATTCAAGTGAAGAACAAGGAGAATAAAAGCCAGCGAAGGACGAAGGAAGAAAAGAAGATGAAGTTTTCGGGTTTTACACACACACTCTCTCTCGTATGCAATGGTAAGCTAGGGTTTCTACAACGACAAGGCTAAAGTTATCAAGAAGCAAGAAAAGGATCGAATTTTCAAGAATATTGGTAAATTTGTTTTCTCCCAAGCCATGGAAGAAGAAGGAGTCCAAGCGAAGGAAAAAAAGAAGCTCTAGATGCCCTAAATCTCCCACACATGTGAAGCTACAACTAGTTGTTGGGGGCTGAAATTATGAAGTTGGGGGTCGAATTCACGCTGCTGGAAGAGATTTGACTTGGTTTGAATTGGATAGAAGAAGAACACGTCAAGAAGGTTTGACTTGGTCTTGGAAGGGTTTTGGTCTTGGTCTAGTGGTCTTGGAATTCATCATTTGAGTAATCTATAAGAAGAGAAGAGATTTGTGGGTTTTCCTCTCAAGAGGAGAGGTTTTGACCCTGGCTCGTAGTGTACATCTTGTGTCTCTATGTATTATTGATCTTCATGTTTTGGTAGTTGTTTGATGACAGAACAACATAATAATAAGGAAATAAGAAGCTAATAATCAAGAAAAGTAAAATAACATCACAAGTAGTTATCAAGTCTAAGAGAAATCACCTAAGTTTATAGCCCTCTTGATTTCTCAACATGGTATCATAGCTAAGGTTGACAAAGGGCATGATGAAGATTACTACATCCTTGAAGAATTCATTAAGGTTCTCATTGAAGCAATTTTCTATGATGGCTAGACACCTCAAGCATGGAATCAAAGCATTCAAGAATCTCCTATCATCAATCAAGAATTATATGAACAGAACCTCCTCTACAAAGGACGAAGGATTATTCTTAGCACTTACAAGTACTTTTGAAGACAAAAATATTCGGGTAATTGACAATGGAGCATCTAGACATATGACAAGTGAACATAAACAATTAAAGACTCTATCAAGAGGAAAATCTTCTTATTCAGTCAAACTTGGAGACAAAAAGGGTTATGCAGTAAGAGGAATTCGATCAACTTCATTGGAGCTCGAAGATGGAGGAAACATACATCTTAACAAAATTTTATTCGTTCGAGGTTTGAAGAAAACATTACTTTATATTTCATGCTTAGAAGATAAAGGAGATAGAATTGCTTTTATAGATGGAAAATTTATGGTGTGGGATAAGGGATCTAACATCAACAATGCAAAATTTATTGGGATTCATGAAGGAAGACTCTACAAATTACTTACCCCTCTCTCTCAAGCCTTGGTTCACATTGAAGTCAGTCCATGTGAGCTTTGGAATATAAGGTTTGGACACCTTCATTACAAAATCATACTAACTCTAAATACAATGGTGAATGGAATTCTTGAACTAAAGGAGGAGCATGAAGGAATTTTCAAGGGATGTGCATTAGGGAAAAATGTATGGTGAATGGAATTCTTGAACTAAAGGAGGAGCATGAAGGAATTTTCAAGGGATGTGCATTAGGTAAAAATGTAAAGAAACCTTATGGAACCAATGCTTCAAGATCTAAAGAAATATCAGATCTCATTCACTCTGACATTTGTGGTCCTATGCATACAAAATCTCTTGGAGGTCATCAATACTATGTGACTTTCATTGATGACCACTCAAGGAAGACTTGGATTTATTTACTTAAGTCCAAGGACGAAGTATTCGAAAAATTTCAAGAATTCAAAGCAGAAGTAGAGAACCTTACAGAAAGAATGATCAAGGTACTAAGATTCGATAATGGAGGAGAATATACATCAAAGGAACTTATAACATTATGTAAGGAGGTTGGAATTAAGAGGGAGTTGATAGTCCCATACAATCTAAAGAAAAACGGAGTAAGAAAACGAAAGAATCGTACAATAGAAGAAAGTGTTAGAGATATGTTACATGATCAAGATCTACCTAAATTCCTATGGGGTGAGGCATCCAAAATAAGTGTCTATATTCAAAATTGAAGTCCTCGTAGATCACTTGACAACATGACTCCTGAAGAAGCGTTTACTGGGAAGAGACCATGTGTAGATCATCTTCGAGTATTTGGTTGCCCTGTCTACATTCCATTCCAAAAGATAAAAGGAATAAATTGGATCCTACAAGCTTGAAGGGAATATTTGTGGGCTACAATAACTCTCCAAAGGCATATAGGATCTACAAAAAGGAGGGACATTGAATTGAAGTAAGCATAGACGTGATATTTAATGAAAGCATTGCATATAAGAAGTCCATATATCTCTCGATTGATTCTAATGATGGAGAACTACCTATATTTGAGGAATCTCCAAGAGAAGAAGAAGATTTCAATCTTGAAGAAAAAGGTCCCAATGAACTTATGCGACATGTTATTATCCCTAAAAATCAAAAGAGACCAAATTGGTTAAAGTCTACTCTTCAAGAAGTTGAAGGACATACTGCAATAAAAGGTACATTCAGGGAAAGTAAGAAACCTAAAAGGTTTTCAGGGTATGCAACCTATATGACAAAATTAATTAAAGCATAACCATCCACCTTTGAAGAAGTTTTCAATCATCAAGAATGGAAAGATGATATGAATGAAGAATATCAATCTATAATGAAAAATGGAGTTTGGGAAATTGTTCCTAGGCTAAATGAGAAATTTGTGGTAACTTCCACGTGGCTCTACAAGATCAAGCATGCAACATATGGAAGCATTGACAAGTAAAAAACAAGGTTTGTGGCTAGGGGTTTCTCTCAACTAGAAGGCATTGATTATGAAGAGGCATTTGCACCTACAATTAGATACACAACTATAAGGTCATTGATCTCTTTGGAAACATCTATGGGATGGAACATCCATCAAATGGATGTCAAAATAACATTTCTGAACGATACCATTGATGAAGAAGTGTATATTGAACAACCCTTGGGATTTGAAGTGAATGATAGAGAAACTCATGTTTGCAGGTTGAACAAGGTACTTTATGGCCTCAATCAAGCTCGAAGGGCGTGATATGCTAGGCTAGATACATATCTACAAAGATTGGGCTTTTCAAAAAGTTATGATAATCCAAAAAAAGCTATCAAAATAGTGAAGGATGAACCAGTCACCATTCTTCTATATGTGTATGATCTTCTCATAACTGGTGTGGAAGGTCATATTCAAGAATACAAGAGACAATTGTCAGCGAAATTCGATATGAATATCTAGGGTTGATACACTATTGCTTGGGGTTGGAAGTTTGGCAAAAACCTAGTGAAATATATTTAGGTCAAGGAAAGTATGTGATTAAGATGCTACAGAGGTTTGGCATGATGCACTGCAAACCTATGACAACCGCCATGATCACAAATTTGAAGAGCTTGAGAAGTTATTATTCAATCCCTATGAATCCTACAAGCTATAGACAATTGGTTGGATCTTTGATGTATGTTGTGAACACACGTCCAAATATTTGTTTTGTAGTGAACATTCTTAGTCAATTTTAGATGGAGCCGAAACATGACCACTGGATAGTAGCCAAGCTTATATTGAGATATCTGCAAGGAACAATACATTATTTCCTAAAGTATGATGGAAATAATAATATCCAATTAATAAGATATACAAACTCTGATTGGGGAGGTAGTGAAACAAATGAAAGAAGCACTATCAGAGGATGTTTTAGCTTGGGATCCTCTATGATCTCATGGATGGGTAGAAATAAAGAATCAATTGCTTTGAGTAGTGTTGAAGATGAATACATTGTGACAACACTAGTTGCATCAAGTTGTCTGAATACCTTGTGCTCCATGGAAAGACGAAGCATATAAACAACAAGTATCACTACATAAGAAAGTTGGTGCAAGATGGGGTGTTGCAGCTACAATATATCTCCACTGATGAGCAGGTAGCTAATATTTTCATAAAATCTCTTTCTAATAAGAAGCTTGTGTATTTGAGAGACAAGCTTGGATTGGTTAATATCTCCTCCCTAGTTGAGAGGGAGAGATAGACACATCATTCTTGTCTTGAATTTGTGAAGAAAAAATGGAGGATTGGGTAAGCATCTGGTGTCTAATACTCTTTGAGGATGAGGCATAGTATCTAGTAAGTAAGAATAGTCGAAGAGGAGTTTCCTTGAGGTGTGTTAATCCAAGACATTAATGGTCATAGAAGGACATGCCTTGTGAACATCTAGATGGGGTATGTGCCTTGAGAGACAATGATGATGGCGTCATTGTATCCCCAACATTGTGCTCTATTTTGTGGAGAGATAGAGTTGTTAGTTAAGTCCTTGCTATATGACAATGGCAATTGGTGTGATGAGACGCAATGAGATAAGCTGAAAAAATAGCTTATGAGATGGCTTACTAATCCAACTCTTCTTGTGATATCTCTTTAATGTGAGAATGTCCATGTACCATTATGAATACCTCCCTAGTTAAGAGGGAGTGTTGAAAAGTGTAACTAGGTTCGGTCTTCATATGTACTCCTGATTCTTGTATATTGTAAAATGACAAAAAGAAAATTATTATTATTGGTTTTGTACCATGGTTTTCATGCTCATGGTCATTTTATTTTAGGTCAAAGCACCCATTGAGTGCTTCTAGGTTTTTTTTATTGAGTGAATAAGTCAAAGAGTCATTATCATATGTAAAATATCCCATTAGGAAATTTGTAAAAAATCAAGAAAATTATTTTTGAGTCAAAGTGTCAAAAATACCCCTCCAAGACCAAGTTAGTCTGGCAGAGAAGAAGTCGGCCTAATTAGGGCATGCCATCATCCTTAGAAGCCTATCTATAAGAGATCATTCGACCTCCTATGGCATCCATCTCACTCACTCATCATTCAAGTGAAGAAAAAGGAGAAGAAAAGCAAGTGAAGGATGAAGGAAGAAAAGAATACAAAGTTTTTGGGTTTTACACACTCTCTCTCTCTCATGTGAAGGTAAGCCAGGGTTTTTGCAACAACAAGGCCGAAGTTATCAAGAAGAAAGTAAAGGGTTGAAGTTGGAAGAAGATTGGTTAACTTTTTTTCTCTTCGAAGGCATAGAAGAAGGAATCCAAGCGAAGGAAAAGAAGAAGTTCTAGATGCCCTAAATCTCTCACATGTGCGAAGCTGCAGCTAGTTGTTGGGGGCCAAAATTTTCAAACCTACAGTGGAGGCCAAAAATTATGAAGTTGGGGATTGAAGTTGTGTTGCTGGAAGAGATTTGACTTGGTTTGACTTGGATGGAAGAAGCACATCATCAAGAAGTTTTAACTTGGCCTTGGAAGGGTATTGGTCTTGGTCTAGAGGTCTTGGAATTTGTCATTTGAAGAGTCTATAAGAAGAGAAGAGATTTGTGGGTTTTCCTCTCAAGAGGAGAGGTTTTGGCTTTGGCTAGCAGCCTACATATTATGTCCTTGCGTACTATTGATGTTCATGTTTTGGTAGTTGTTTGATGATAAGAACAAAATAATAATAAGAAAATAAAAAGCTAATAATAAAGAAAAAGTAAAATAACATCACAATAAGTTATCAAGTCTAAGATAAATCACCTCTTTTATAGCCCTCTTGATTTCTCAACACTTGGCACATTATCCAATCCTCAAGGAGCCCTTCGTGGGATTGATGCACAAGTACACATGGTCCCTAACCTGAAACACCTTGAATGCTTTGTTCTGATCTGCTAACTTTTTTGCATGTCTTGTGCTACCTTTAAATTCCTTTTAATAACCTGCATCTCCTACTCCATATCAACCAACATATATGGTCCAATCAACACTCTGTTCACTATATCACTTCAGATGATAAGAGTATTACAACTCCACCCATAGAGAGCCTCAAATGGACTCATTTTCAAGGATTATGGATACCCATTATTATAAGCAAACTCTACAAGTGGAATATACTCCTCCCACTTCCTCTATTGATGCATGACATATATCCTCAACATATCCTCAAGAATATTGTTAATCCTCTTTGTCTGTCCATCTATCTATGGATGATAAGTTGTACTGAAGGCTAACTTTGTCCCCAAGCCTGCATTCAACGTGCATGATTTCTCACATGGTTGAATTCAACTCATTTATTCCCATTGTGTTGAAATGTACCTTCAACAATCAGTTTTAAAGACTTGAGGCCATGTCGACATTTTTGTTCACTTTCTAGTATCTTCATTTCCTGTTAGTGACACCCATCTTACTATATTTATTTTCAATTCAATCACATCTTATATGTTAACAATCGAGTTATTCGACGATACCACTCCTTTATGCATGGCTTTAGTACATCTTTGGAGGATCAATTGTTCACTTCAGTATGTTCCAAATTTCCTTTGAGTTTATATATTGAGAGATAATTTGTTCACAACTATGATTTATTTGACATGGTTCCACTATGTATTTCTTTGTGTCCATGATTGTCACTTCATATCATATGTACATGGATCTATAATGTACTTAACTTAGTGGTTGTGCTTTCTCTTATCTAAGCATAGGTATGCCCACCTCAGGAGATGAGTTTTCTTTCCTATTTTCTCTCACATGTATTGTTCGATTTGTCAGATGGTGAACTCCTCTTGGGTGCTCCTAACAACATACTCTTGGTTATGCATAATTCATACTAGCCATTAGCCACCCTTCTAATTTGATGCATTAGGGGCATCTTTTTTTCCATGTGGCTCACAAACCTCAAATATTGACCACTACATCCACAAAATATTTGTACTAGGCAGATCCACCTGAAGGAATCACTTCTTACCAACTCAACCATGGAGCCTGACCCCAAGAGGGTCAAGAGAATTGAACCCATGACCTCTCAATAACAAAGGATCTTTAATGACGGGGACCTGACTAATTGAGATAACCCTTCAGGTTGTTGCTAACAACATACTCTTGGCTATGCATAATGCATGTTGGTTACTAGCCACTCTTCTGACCTCATGCACTAGTGTAATTTTTTTTTTTTAGTTTGGTTTACAAACCTCGAATATTGACCACTACATCCACGAAATATCTGTACTAGGAAGATCCACCAGAAGGGATCACTTCTTACCAACTCAACCATGGAGTCTAATCTTGAGAGCGTCAAGAGAATTGAACCTGTGACCTCTCAATAACAAAGGATCTTTAATGATAGGGACTCGACCAATTGAGCTAACCCTTGAGGCTGCATTAGGGGCATCTGTTATAGCATATTTTGCCACACTTTTCTTTGATATGTATTGTTGGCTTATTTATTACCCCTTTTCCTTATGGTAGACTTGATGTTCTTTGAAAAGTATTTTAGAAACGCTTTCTAAAATTCCATACACAATTATTATTGTGGAATCCTACATATGTCCACGACCATCATCAAAGCAAGTAATATATACATGCAAGTCTATTTAAAATAACTCACGCTACCTACAAAATGTACCAAAAAATTTAAATGTGCACACTTTTGCACATTTTTGGGTGGATTTATGGGTTAAACTAGAAGCCAGTTGTTCGATCATGTGCCTTCATCACCTCAACCAATTCTTGGTAGTGTAAATGGATGCCTTTAGTACGAGAAAAGGCCATTTCTTTCCATAAGTAATCAAGATCTAGTGAATTTCCTTATGATCTAATTCAGTGTCCCCCTAATTTTAAGCCTTTGCCCTCAAGAAACCCTAGTTTCCTTGTCTTCCTCATATATCCCCTGTTTCGTGATCCATTCTTCATCACTTTTGAGAGCATAAGACTAGAGGAGGACACCTTCAATGGCCCAAGTAGGAGGAATCTGGAGGATGGTTCCATGTAGTGCATGCAACGAGGACCATGTATCATTATTGCTTATAAGTAATAAAGAAACTCATCTTCTCATTCCCATCTTAGTGTTATATGTGGTTAATTTCCATTTTATGCATTTGGATTTGATTGAATTAACATTATAAATACATGTATTCTTTGATTCTTCTCCATCTAGTGGTTTTCCACCTATTTTGGTTGTAGGTCTAAAGATCAATGGAAATGAGAGAAAAAAGGGGAAAAGCATCTATTATAATTGTCAAACCTCCAAGTAGGTCTCATATCCAGTAGATTATTAATTGCCTTGTTTGCATGTATTTTTGGGTGGATTCCTCAAACTTGATTGTCCACTTTGCTAAGGTTGTTAACCTTAACTCTAGGGGAATATTTACCTCAACATTGATGAGTTGATTCATTGATTTTATTATGAAGATGATGACTAAGCATCAGCATTAGAATGTAAAGAACAAGCTAAGTGATACCCCAAAAATTTATTGGAACGAATTTTGGAGGGTGCATTATGCAGTGAATACATATAGGTATGTATGTAGCCTAGTGGGTTAGCTCAATTGTTTTGAATGGAATTTTTCAAGATAGAGTTCATCACGAGGTCTCTAATTCTATTTCAACTTAGGTTCGAGCTCTACAAGAATCATGGAGGTTCTTTTATGGTTTCTGTTATCACTGAAAATACTATTGCCAAAAAATTGTTTAGCCTAGCCTAAGGACAAGGTGTTTTTGCAGTGCAGGAATACTCTTTAACAGTTTCGCAGCGCATAATGTTCAAGTGTTTTCGTAGCGTAAACTGAAATCAGAGTTTGAGCTTTGGCTTCGAATTCCTTTTCCAAAAATAAATATTTAAATTCTTTGCATGTATCTGTTATATCATCCTTTTCCCTTGTGAATTGGGTTGAAAGGAAGTTGGAAACAGAAATGGTTAAGGTATTGATTCTTCATTATTGGTCAACCACATACTTGCTTTTAAGTATGAAGTTACTTTGGTTGGTCTACTGCCTTTCTACTCATGTTATGCAGCTTGGCGGATATGACATCACATCCTTGTCTGAATCTGAGCAAGCACATCAGGCCAAGAAAGATCTAGCAGACCATAAGGTCATTGAGCATCACGTATGAGTGTAGAGGAGACTAGCATGAGCTCTCCAAGATCATCCATCCAGTTAGTTATGAACTGCTTAGTGCATGGAGATTAGTCTGTATCAGGTGGCAAAGCGATGTCAATCCTACAGGAGTTCAATTTCAATTCCAAGCAATTACTCATCGTGTATCAATGTGGGATATGCATGGTTCCAGGAGGGATGTTTTAAAATTGGTGGTTGCAGCACCACCTCCCAAATCATTGTTTTAGTTGAATGATGCAGTTTCAAGCAGTGTTAAAATTTTCAATCAGCAATTAAGGGAAGAGAAATCGTAACTACGCATTTGCTATAATATGACATGAGAGATAAAGGTATCAGATGAACAGTTTGGGGAAGGAAAACTGAAATTAGAATTGCGCAATCCACGTTCCCACAAGCTCTGCATCACAAGGAATTTTCCTGAAGAGCTATATGGTACCATACTCATGTGTAGGAAAGATAATTAACCTGTACAAAAGGATCCTATGATCTATAAATTTTGCAATTCCTTAGATAGCTACTGTGCAGAGAAATTGTGATCCCTGTGAAATTAGAATTCTTCAGGGCTAGGAATCGTTAAAGAAACTCTATGTCATTGGGCAAATCGTGGTCTTCATGTGAAGTACAGTCAGTGAGAGAAAATAATGAATTCATGAGTTTCGGTTCCTCCCTGACGATGGCATTCTTTCTCCCATGCATCTATGTGTTGATTCAACATCTCTCCAAATTGTGCCAGGGTCTCATTAAGAATTGGAAGGAGACTCTTCTCTATCTTTACAACAGGGCTTCTTGTCTCAAGGTTGTTTACCGCCTGCAACTTGCAATATAATATGTTAGCTTCTAATTGTATAAATTTTCTTATCAACGAAGATTGCGTGAAAGCTCTCAGAGTACTCAGGCAGCTGAGGAGCGTGCTCGGAGGTTTCAAATGGGGGTGCTCTGTCATAAAAAAGGTATGAATTCAAATATCCCCAGCCATCAAAGCCTGAGGCGCCACGAATTTATAAAACTCATAAAGGAATGAGTGGCATAGAACCACGTGTAACATCATAGGTGGAGTTTACGGAAAATGTACTCCCTCACATAAAAGCAAACAATTACAACACAGTTCATTTGATGGTGGTGGCAGAGCATTTTTTATTATGGATCATTTGGATATCATGTCATAAGCTTTTTGTTCCCAATAGTCGGTCAGGCACACCAGAGGTCCATAGAGCAATTAGTGATTGCAGAGAAACTGGAATTCGCGTGTTGGTTATTACAGGTGATGACAAGAATACAACAGAAAGCCATATGTCATGAGATTGGGATTTTTGAGCCAGCTTTATTTTGTACAGTAAAATATTGGTGACAACAATTCGAAATTGGTTGTCGAATTGGATAGAAACCCTGCTTAATTCGCACTGCAAATAGCTGGAAAACTTATGAAGTCTGTTCAGTACAGTGGATACGAGGGAGGCGCTGGCGCTCTCCAGTCCGTGGATGTTCCAATCCCCGCTCCAAAGAAAGGTGAATTATTGATTAAGTTGGAGGCAACTAGTCTGAATTCGGTAAATGGGAAAATACAAAAGGGAGAGCTTCGTCTTTTCCTTCCACCAAAATTTCCTTTTATCCCTGCGGTGGATTCTTCTAGTGAGGTTATCTCAGTGGGACCTGGGGTCAATGATTTTACTACGGGTGGCAAAGTTAATGAAGGTGCCCTTGCTGAATATGCTGTTGCACCAATCAAGACAACTGCGAAGAGACCTCCAGGGGTTTTTGCCGAGACTGCTGCAGCCTTGCCTATAGTTGGTTTAACTAAATTGCAAGCAGTCCGGGTTTCTGCAGGTGTTAAGCTCAATGGAAGTGGGAAGGAAATAAATCTACTTATTACAGCTGTTTCAGGAGGTGTTGGACATTATGCTATGCAGATAGCAAAGCGGGGTAGAACACATGTTACTGCCACTTGTGGAGCCCGCAATGTAAGCCTAGTGGAGGAATTAGGAGCGGATGAAGTCTTGAACTACAAGACACCAGAAGGTGCAGCCTTAAAGAGTCCCTCAGGGCGCAAGTACGATGCTGTGATTCATGATACCTCAAATATACCATGCAAATTGTGCTATTCATAGTTTCAGGGAACAACAAAGATTTGGTGTTAATGGTGAACCTGGTAAATGAAGGAAAAGTGAAAACCATTATCGATTCAAAACATCCTGTGGAGAAGGCAGCAGATGCCTGGGCTTCTCATATATTATAAATTATAATATAATCTAGTGCTATGACAACCACAGTTGTTCTGACGGTTATCTGAATATCTCGATCACTGTTCCAAAGAGGAGTTGATGATCATAAAATCATAATGCAGACAATCCAAATGAGAACATGAAAATTTGTGGCCTTAGAAAAGGAAGTTCAAGTTTTTGGCAACGCCTCTGATAAATGTTTCAAGTACAGTTCAAGGTGGGACAATTTTCAGAAAATGGAAGACTGTGTTTTTAATTCACACAGCAGTTTCGTAGCGCGCTACGAAACTGCTGTAGGTGATGATTTTAAATGCAGAACAGCTGTTGATATCATGAGCGGGGAATTATTTTTGAAAAGAGAGACACATGTCCATCAATCCCGCCTACAACACATCAGCAACATGGCAACAGTACATACCAGGGGTTATTAAAGGCTTCAAACATGTTGTTATATATCCGAGCAGATTAAGGAAAGCAGGGACCGAGAAGCAAGGGACATCTCCAGCATGACTGAGTAGTTAAAAGAGTTGGCGTACAAGGTCGATATGGAGTACTAAAGACATCCAGCTCAGCCATATCAAAAAGGACAGGTGTCAGAGATCAGGAAAGGCATCATACTCACGAGGAGTTAGAATTAGAGTTTAAATTGAATTAGGACTCTATGTATTTACTGCAATATACATGATGTATTTAATAAGTTTTGTTTAAGAATAGATAAGGTTGTTAGTTAATGATAAACATCAAGCTCCCCTCATGCTGGAGGAGGAAGCTCCAAGTAGTTAGAGGATGCTGTTATATATAGCTCAATCTTTTATGTAATAGGAGGTTGGATACTTATGCAAAAAACACAGAGTTTTATTGGTTTATGTATAAAGCTTTTTTACAGTAATAGATAGACTGTTTTATTCTTCCCAA